>JAECUM010005243.1:45000-147751 GCA_016617855.1 Megalonaias nervosa
TTTTAAAGTAGCTTTAAAAAATTTCGGTCATATCACTATGACTTCTGCTGTGTGACAGTTTATAGTGAATATAAAAGTTTATATGCCAAATCTGATAAAAGATCTGATAAGAAATGAAGCCTCCAGAGTGTTCACAAACAAATGCTGATGGAAAGATGCACGACAAATGACAAAGTCCATACCACAATCTCACTTGGCCTCTGGCCAGGTGTTTGAAAAGTATATATATATATATATATATATATATATATATATATATATATATATATATATATATATATATATATATATATATATATATATATATATATATATATATATATATATATATATAGTATAGGGGCCATGTCAGGGGCAGTGGGCAAGTCCTCCAGACTTGTACGGGTAGGTAGACGCTCCCGCCCCCCACGAGTCTTCCAGCTATGGATAAATAGTGTGATGTTAACATGGCATCACTGGGCGGAAGAACTTCCGAGATGAAGTCAACGGCCAAGCGGAAGGGCTGCCAACAGCTCAACGGCTACATGTTTGTGACCAAGGCGAGCCACCAAGTTGGAGGAAATCGGCTGCGGTAAGGCCTGGAGAGGGTTAGGCTCCGCCAGGCGTCAGCTGCCCTAGACACACCACATGAAAAATGACAATCACTATTCATCCCATACCGGCTCGGTCGTCGCCCGGGTCAACAAGGGCCGCGCCTTCTGTCATGCACCAGGGCGGAGGTGGAAAGTATGCGACTGGTGCTCAGAGCAGCAAGATTCGTGTCAGGAGCAACATCACCATTGGCACCTGGAATGTAAGAACACTGAGAGCAGCAGGAAAGCGAGAAGAGCTTACATATGAAATGAACAGATACCGCTGGAACATCCTAGGACTCTGTGAGGTAAGATGGATGAATATTGGAGAAACAACTACTTTGGAAGGCCACAAACTGTACTTCAGTGGCAGAGAGGACAAACATGAGCAGGGAGTTGGGTTCCTTGTCCACAAGGACAGCGTGAGTACTGTCATGGGCTGTCGGCCAGTCTCCAGCCGGCTCATCACCATCCGCCTCAGGGCAACTCCATTCAACATCACCATCATACAGGCATACGCCCCAACATCAGACTATGATGACGCAGATGTGGAAGACTTCTATGACCAGCTACAAGAAGTTGTGGATAAAACACCGAAGAAAGACATTCTGGTTGTGCAAGGCGATTGGAATGCCAAGATAGGCGAGGACGCTTGCATGAACTGGAAAGGAAAATGGGGCATTGCTGCAATGCACAGACCAACGAGAGAGGCCTGAGGCTCCTGTAATTCGCTAGTTACAACGACCTTATGCTGGCAAACACCTTCGGCCAACACAAAGTATCCAGAAGATGGACATGGCACAGTCCAAGCGGAGACCATCACAGTCAGATCGACTACATCATGGTAAAGAGGCGCATTCAGTCAAGTGTAAACATCGCCAAGACTCGAAGCTTTCCCGGAGCGAACATTGGAAGTGACCCTGATCTGGTGATGATGACCTTCAGGCTACATCTAAAGAAGGTCAAGAAAGATAACCAAACAAGAATAAAGTTCGATCTCGAGAAACTGAAGGATTCAGAAGTAGCAGAAGCCTTTCAAGCAAAGATTGGTGGGAAATTTGCAACGCTCACCATCCTCTACGCTGGCGATACAGACATGGACACGTTGATCACCACCTTCAATACAGCAACAACCGAAACAGCCAGCGAGATCCTTGGTAGACATCGCCCAGTCAAGAAGCCCTCGGTCACAGCTGAGGTCCTGAACCTGTGTGACAAGAGGAGGGAGCTGAAGAAGAAGAATGATACAGAAGGGGCAGAGCAGTATAAGGCAGTCAACCGGGAAGTCAAGAAAAGCATGAAAAAGCAAAAGAGAACTGGATAGAAGAACAGTCCAAAGACATTGAGGGAAACTTGAAAAGGAACAACAGCAAGAAAGCGTACCAGCTGGTCAAAGATTTAACAAGCACAAAACAACGGCGAGTTAGCTCCTTACAGGACAAAGCTGGAAACTGCCTCACAGAAGAAAAAGACATTCTGAAAAGATGGACAGAGTACTGCGCAGAACTTTACAACCACCAACCCATAATAGATCCAGAGGTACTGAACGTCCCTCCAGCAACTAACAACGACAACCACCCTATCCTACGGGATGAAGTAGAAGCAGCAGTGAGATCGTTGAAAAAGAGGAAGTCGGCAGGAGTGGACAACATCCCAGCAGAACTGGTCCAAGCAGGGGGAGAAGCAATGATTCGCGCCCTCACAAATATATGCAACAAGATTTGGCTAACAGGAGAATGGCCATCGCCATGGACACAATCACTGATCATCACCCTCCCCAAGAAAGGTAATTTACAACAGTGTCAAAACCACTGTACAATCAGTCGTATAAGCCATCCAAGCAAAGTCATGTTAAGGATACTGCTAAAGAGACTAAAGCCACAGGCTGAAAAGATCATTGCCAAGGAGCAGGCAGGTTTCAGAGCAGGGAGCAGCACAACAGAGCAGATCTTCAACCTCAGGATATTGTGTGAGAAGTATCTCCAACACCAGCAAGATCTATACCACGTCTTCGTGGATTTCAAGAAGGCATTTGACAGGGTATGGCATGCAGCCTTGTGGGCGACCATGAGACTGTACAACATCAATGCCAACCTCATCACAGTAATAGAGCACCTGTATGACAAGGCCACCAGTGCAGTATACTTCAACGGCAGCATAGGGGACTGGTTCAGAACGACAGTCGGAGTCAGACAAGGCTGTCTACTCTCTCCCACACTATTCAACATCTTTCTGGAGAGAATCATGGCTGATGCGCTTGAAAAGCATGAAGGAACAGTCAGCATCGGAGGCAGAACAGTCACCAACTTACGTTTTGCCGACGACATTGATGGACTAGCAGGAAATGAACAAGAAATAGCTAGCTTAGTAGAGAGCCTCGACAAAACCTCCGCAGCCTACGGCATGGAAATCAGTGCAGAAAAGACCAAACTGATGACCAACAACACCGAGGGCATCAGTACTGACATCAGGGTCCAAGGTACGAAGCTAGAAACAGTCCACAGCTTCAAGTATTTGGGGGGAATTGTAACAGATGAAGGATCAATGCCTGAAGTACTCTCCAGGATTGCGCAGACAACAGCAGCGCTGACAAAACTGAAGCCCATCTGGAACGACAAGAACATCGCACTCAGTTCAAAGGTCAGACTGATGCACTCACTGGTTATCTCCATATTTCTCTACGCCTGTGAATCATGGACCATAACAGCTGACTTAGAGAAAAGGATACAAGCCACAGAGATGAGATGCTTCCGAAAGATCCTCGGCGTCTCATACAAAGACCGTGTCACCAATGAAGAAATACGGCAAAGGATCAGACAAGCCATTGGGCCTCACGAAGACCTCCTGAGCACAGTGAAAAAACGTAAACTGCAGTGGTATGGGCATGTCTCACGATCATCAGGACTTGCCAAGACAATCCTGCAAGGCACTGTACAAGGAAGAAGAAAGAGAGGCAGGCAGATAAAGAGGTGGGAAGACAACATTCGAGAGTGGACAGGCTTGAACGGAAACTCGAGAGGAATGGAGGAAGTTGGTTGTTCGGACTTGTGCAGTGCCCCAACTGTCTACCAGACTACGGGACTGATGATGATGATGATGATGATGATGATGATATATATATATATATATATATATATATATATATATATATATATATATATATATATATATATAAATTATAAAATAAACAACACCAACACGTAGAATGTGACCGGTTTCGCTTTATTGCTTCATCAGACTGAATTCAAACTGAATTCAATATCATTGATTACATCATTAAATATATTGTGTTTCTAAGTGATAATAATATAAACAATATGACATAAACAAGATGATGCCATACTTACATTTTTAACTTAATTGTCTTATTCTTTAAGGAATAGTTGACATGGAAATATGCATATACAGCACAGATTAATGTCATTCGTCATTCGTCAATAATATATTGAATTATATTCGTCAATAATATATTGAATTATATTCGTCAATAATATATCAAGATATTATATATATATATGTATTTTATTCAAATGTGCATTAACAAAATAAAAATATTAATGAAATTGTTTATCTCTATTTATTCATAAAAGTTATATATATATATATATATATATATATATATATATATATATATATATATATATATATATATATATATATATATATATATTCCTATTTTAATCTTTTACATAGTTTCTCTTCAACCTCTTTACCTCTTTGTTGCCTATCTTACTTCTAGTGATTCTAAGTTTCTTATTTATATTATGTTTTTTGGTGTGGTTACTCTCAGATTGACATCATTTGAGTAACCCCCTTGTGACAAAAGTTTAAGTATTTTATGTGTTCATGTTTTTTTCCATATGTGTGTGTTTCTTGTATTAATTTTATTAAATTTCGTTTTTATTAAATTTTGAGTAAGGGTTTGTACACCATTCAAATCTTATTTCTTCTAATATATCAAATTTCTGGAGTTGTTATTTAATTCATAATCATAGTTTCCTATAAGTCTAAAGTTTAATAAATAAAAGCTAAATTAAATTCATTCATATTTAATTTCTATTAAGTATAGTTTTATAGTTTTAATAAATAGATATCTATTATACTGTTTCTGCTTTGCGCATAGGTTGTTTGAGATCTTAATTAGGCACGAGCAGCATTCACACTACGCTTTCGCGATCACGTGAACACTAGCTCAGGTGCCACGAGTTTCTTGTCTAATACATGAATGACAATTTTGATTGTAAAAATAATATTAAGTGGCTATAGTTAGGTTACTAATAATTTAATAATTTAATAATAATTTATTAAAGTAATACATGAATAATTATTTAGTTTAGTCAATTTAATCGTAATCAGTAAATTTTGAAAATTTAGCTATAATATTTATTGGTAAAGTTAAATTAATAATATTAAACTGTTTAATAAGTGTTCTTCGCATTCGTTTAAGTTGTTTAAACATTTCTTACGTAATATGAATCATAAGTCCGTTTTCCATTGCGTTAAGTCATCTTTTAATCCATACAGTATGGCGAGTGTCCTTTCTCCCTGATCACAGGAAGGAGTCTCAATATTGCAGTTTTGTCGATCTGTCCTTTCTCCCTGCTCAACAGGAAGGAGTCTCATCATCGCATATTGTATTCGTGTTTTTAACATGAACCATGGTAGTGATGTCATTATTTTCATTTTTCACGACCTCTACGTCCAAAAATGATACTTTAGTTTTAGACACATGGAATATAAATTTTACTTCTGATTGGCTGAGCTTGTAAACACTCTAGCAACCATACTTGTAAATAGACTTTTGTTCAGATTTGCTGTGTAAGTTTGTGTCATCAAGATCAAAGATGAGTTCAAATACGAGCGAGATTCATGCATGTTATTGAGGATTCAGATTGATTATATGGTGGGAATCGAATCTGCAACCTTCTGGTAATTAGTCTAATACCTTATCCACTGAGCCACCACAGATTCCTTTGGTGAGGATCTCAGTGGTTTCAAAATTATGATTGCACATATTAAGTCCCATTATAATGCCAAGTAGGTGTATATGCTTTAGAGGTCAGGCTATGACCACCTTCTAAATTATGAATAGGGGCCATGTCAGGGGTTAGGGTTGATCTTTGGGCATAGCTGGTTGCATAAATTACCTCCTTCATTGTGATTAGTAGTGTAGTGGGGGTAGTTTAGGGACAATGGGAAAATTCATTACATACCCACCCACACCCCACTCCCCCGGGCCTGTATAGGGACAAGATTTATAGGGACAAATGGCACACCCTGGGCTTGTATAGGGACAATGGGAATTTTGTATAGCGACAATAGGAATGGAACGGGTAAGGTGACGTCACGGTACTGGACACTTGCAACAATGTAGCAAGTACCGTGACGTCATGCCACCTGTTTCATTTCTATACAAAGTTTGAATCATTCGCGTTCGTGTCAGTGGATAGTATATAGCAAGTACCGTGACGTCATGCCACCTGTTTCATTTCTATATAAAATTTGAATCATTCGCGTTCGTGTCTGGATATTATAATATTATACCCAAATTATACAACTGAGTAAAAAAAAAATTTTAGGTAAGAGAATAATGTTTTTGGGAGTTAAACATAAATTATACAATCAAATAAAATTCTTTTTAGGCAAAGTGAGAATAAATATCTTTTCGAGGCATAGGAAGTGGCCCTGAAAAGGGTCTTTGGTTTTTTCTTCTATTTTCTCCAGTTCTTCCACCAGCTCTTCACTTTTCCAATAATTCCTTTCTTCTTCTTCTTTTCTTCTTCAGCTATCCAGTCTGGATGTCCCATTGCTCTAAACTTTTCCTGTACCTTCATCCAGTTTTGATTTAGTCTTTCAAACTCTTCTTTTCTCTTTATGTTTTCTTTCTTCTTTCTCTCTTTTGTCCAGATGTCTTTTATTTTCTTTACCTCTTCTTCCATTACGTTTTTTTTATCTTGTCTTCTGCTTTTTTTTAATTGTTGCAATCCCCACAAGACAAATGATCACTCAGTAAAATTTGCTTGGTCTTCGAAAAAAACACCTCACCTTGATGACATTATCAAGTGCTTCCTTCAATGTCCCCACTCTTACATACTTTGGCTTTATAAATCCTCATATTTTTTCCACCTCCTCTTCTATCATTCCTGCCACTTGATCCCTGGCTACTTTCAGGCTAGTGACTTGACTGGTCACAAAGTCTTGACTGACTGGGAACCTCCATTCTTTTTCAAGCCTTTCCACCACGTAGGCTGCATCCATCATCCAAAAATAACTGTGTCTTAACTGGTTAAACAATTCCATCTTGTGCTGACTAGTCAACGCGGGTAGCCAGACTGCTACCTAACTTTGAATTATCCTGGCGTGCGTACATATTGTACATGTGCCAGTAGTTAATGACCGCATAGCGGCCTGCTAAATATCCCGGGGGAAGGAATCAGAGCCTCATCCCACGGGCTTTAATGCTCTTTATAGGAGCTGGTAAATTAGCCCAAGATCGTTCTATAGTAGGTCGTGGAACAATAAGTCCCAATCGACCTACCTAACTGGTGAATTGACTTGGAAACTGACGGTTAAAAGTTCGAAACTTTTTAAGGACAGTGCTACAGGTGTCTACCGAAGCAGTTTGTGACGCCAGTTGCGATTGGTCGGCAACTATGACGTCACAACGAGGCACCTGTCTTCTAGACGGGTAGACATTGTTCCACATCTCCGTCTAGGTACGGGAGTCCTAGCAAGGAGAGGGAGGGAAAGGCTGTGCCAATTTCAAATCCAGTACAGTTGTACTAATGGACATGTCCGTATGCCAATAATTTGTAAGCCACCCCTGCAATTAGCCAAATTCATTCAGTTTGTAAAATTTTTCCTATCACCTATCAATCGAATTTTACTAGTACATTGTGTACATTCATTAAGTCCCTAACAATTTTAAATACTAATATGTCTTAACGACATATGATAGTTGAGTCAATATTAGTCAATCGGTTTGAATTTAGAGCAGCCGGCCAAAGGATCAAGCCAGAATCATAGATTGTTATAATTGGGATTCCTAGCCAAAATAGAATCCCTACGATATTGAGGCAATTTTGAAAGGAGCCCTACGAAGGGCTATTTAGGCAACAGGTGGTGTTCGAACTGCCGGTTTTCTTCGTTCCACATTTCTTGGGCAGTTCGAGTTTCTTCATAGCGCTGAGTAGGGAAAGCCTCCAACCCATGTAGTTCTGTTAAGTACTCAGCGGCTTCAATTAGAGTCAACATGGGGTGATTTCTGTATGCCTCCTGATAGTAGCTATGTAGGATGCGTCTCCCAAATATCCATTGTTGTGGCATTGGTTTTCTTGTTTTGAGAGACCTCCATCCCAAGTACGTAATGGCTCTGACTAAATTTCCCGCCTTCTTGGTATCTTCTATGGTCTCTATCATTCCAAGATCGTGAAGCCTTTGTTTATCTGGGTCGCATTCCTCTTCTTGCTCCCCCTCTGCCTGCTCTTCTCTACTGTCATTTTCTTCTTCCTCCACCATTACAGTAGTGCTTTGCTGTTGTACTGTTTTAATAAACGTTTTTAATCCTTCCAATGCTTTCGAAAATTCCTGCTGCATTTGAGTAGGAGAAGTTGTTTCACTTGCAGGTGGAGTCCTACCTTTTGGAGTTTGAGCAACAATACTAGCAAATGTCTCCCTGTCTTGACGCTGTTGTTGTTGCTCTCGCTGCACCAGATCGTGGTCTGGTTTGTCCTGGGCAATAATGACCTTTTGACGGGCCCCTGTAGTTGTTGTACTAGGCTGGGTCATTTGCTGGGGTTTGTCTTCTCCTTGGAAAGCAGTAAGCTGGCTACATGCTAACTGGGGCTGCGAAATTCGCTCCTCCTGTTGCTGTATATTACCTCCTCTGCGTTTCCTGGGCCGGTGTTTTCCTTCTTTTTCTATATTGTCCCAAATTAAGAGCAAAGTTGTTGTATGTACTTGTGCTCTTAGGCTCCAGCCTGTCGGAGAAAGGAGGCCAAGGCCCCGTAGTACGCTCAGTGCTTGGGCGGGAATTAACTGCGTCGCTAGCTCCGTTACTGCTTGCATGACCTGCTTCTTGCTGTGTTCGCTGCACGGAAACTGCTAGCCAGACTGACAAGCGTTCCGCGTTATATACGTCAAGCACGGACGTGAACGAAAACATCCCTTACACTCACTTCACATATTATCTACTATCCACACAAACGGACGCGAATGCATGAAACATACACACTATACTATCCACACAAACGGGAAGAGAAGAAAAAACACACCATACCCACTATCAACACAATCGAACGAGAATGCGTAAAACATACACACTATACTATCCACAGAAACGAACGAGAATGCATAAAACACACCATATTTACTATCCACACAAACGTACGAGAATGCATAAAACATACACACTATACTATCCACACAAACGGGAAGAGAAGAAAAAACACACCATACCTACTATCCACACAAACGAACGAGATTGCATCAAACATACACACTATACTATCCACACAAACGAAGGAAGAGAAGAAACACACACACACACACACACACACACACACACACACACACACACACACACACACACACACACACATACACAACAGTAAAGGAGTGAGTGCTTATAGTCACACTACTCTACATTCACACAAATTAGCAACTTGAATAGTCTCTCTTTTCTAGAGATTTGGTTAGCCCTGAGAAGAGCTGTTTTTCTTGGAACTCCAATTGCACCTGGCTAATGGTGGCACCTACCAGGTCTGGCCCCACAGACGCAACGTCGGCTCCAGTCCTGCTCCCAATTGATGCATGTGGTTGGGAGAGCAGAGGGAGCTTTGACTGGCTTCATTATTCCAGTCTTCAGTCTGAGGGATAGTGAACACTTGTTCCCTCCTTCTTCTATTCAACACCCTGGGATGATGTTGCTGAAGCTGCGGCTCCCACTCTTGCCGCTGTCTCTCTAACTCCTCCAAGGCCTCCTCCTCCCAATTTTCAATTTGAGGGACATCGGCTCTCTGTCATTGTGGTGCTGGTAGTGGCTGAGGTGTTGGTAGTGGTTGTGTAGGCATCTTCACCTCAGGCTTGACCTCACAGACAAGTCTTAGCATGAGGTGAGGCAGGATCCCTCTCTTCTTTTCTTCTTCTTCTTCCTTCTTCTTTTTTTCCTCCTCTTCTTTTAACCTGGCTTCCTCCTGTACAGCCTCCATAGCCAACTCATCTAGAAGGCGCCTGGCATGCTCCAGGTGCATCTGGAGTTCCAACAGTTTTTGTAGTCTGCTCATCTTCATTTAAGTTGACTAGTCAACAATGTTAGCCAGACTGACGAGTGCTCTGCTTTATATTCCTGGAGCACGAACGTGAAGGAAAACATCCCTTTCACCAAAACTTACCATAACCAAAAACAAAACATCAAACGCGCGGACCTTAAAGAGACACTCACGTTGACTTTTTTACTTACAAACACAGACATACATTATCTGACAAGACAGAGAAAGTAAGTGCTTATGGACACACTTCTTTTTTTAAACATACACACACACACACACACACACACACACACACACACACACACACACATTTTTTTTTTGGCAATTTGAATTAGTATGTATTTTCTAGAGTATTGGGGTAGCCCTGAAAAGGGCTGTTTGTTTGTTGACGGGAGTGATGTCAATCCTTTTTTACTGTCTAAGACTGCGTCCCCGTCTGGCAGCAGGCTTTCCTAAACGATACGGCCTGCTTCTGCTAAAAGAGAAGGAGAACTCTCTGGTGGCCACACGGCAGTCGACAAAACCTCTGTCTGCTTCTTGCTGCTGCTGCTGCTATTGCTGTTGTTGTTGTTGTTGCTGTTATCTCTGTTTCTGAAGTCTGTACTTCTCTGTCCATTCTTCTTGTTCTTTCTTGATTTCCTCTCTGAAGACCTCTTCTATCAGGTCTTGGGAGTAGTGTAGTGGGGCACCCTACGGACAATGGAAATTAGCATTACGGGACCTGTTTTGTACCCTACGGACAAGATTTCTACGGACAAAAAATCAGCCTGGGTCACTCTACGGACAATGGTAATTTTGCATAGCGACTAGCACTCCATGGGTCAGTATGACGTCACGGTACTGGACACTTGCAACAATGTAGCAAGTACCGTGACGTCATGCCTCCTGTTTCATTTCTATACAAAGTGTTATGCATTCGCGTTCGTGTCAGTGGATAGTATAGTATGTTTTATGCCTTCACGTTCGTTTCCAGAGATTGATGAACATCAATCTATCATACCCAAGTTAAGCAACCGACTAAAAAAATTTTTAGGTTAAGAGAATAATTTTTTTGTGAGTTAAACGGAAGTTATACAATCGAATAAATTTTTTTTTTTAGGCAAAGTGATAATAAATATCTTTTCGAGGTATAGGAATTGACCCTGAAAAGGACCGTTGTTTTTATGTTAGCACCATTTCGTTAACATAGAGGGTATCGCATAGGTCTTCTTCTCTTTCTCAAACTTCGTCTAACCTCTGGTCCATAAATCAGAACTCGCTTCTGACAGCCTTGTCTTTCCACATAGGTCCTTCTTTTCCAAAAGCTTGTCTCGGTGATCCTAACGATTCTCCATGATGATCTTACATACATGGGTACGTCCGTACGGAAAAACAACGACGATACGAAAGAAGACGATTCAACGTTGGTCCACATCTTTGTGACGAGAACAGGTGAAGGGAATGAAGTGAACCGCGTTTATTTATAGTGGAACAGCGGATCGAAACGGATTGAGATTGTTCACCAATCCCAACACGCGTTACAAAATTCAGTCACTTCGCGGAGTTTGTCTTCCAATCCGAAGAGAGCTACTTGTGACTGTGAGAAATGTGACTATGGCTATAACAATCGAGAGCAACAAAAGCACTGTGGATCGAAATGTGAGGGATGTTTAGACCCTAAGCCCTGTCTGGACCAAGGACAAGAACGAGTGCATTGCCCAGCTTGTCAGCGCACGTTTCTCAGCCCTTTCTGTTACCAACAACATTTAAAGATGCAAGGTTCACAACAGAAAAGTGCTTGTCAGCTCCTGAAATTGTGCCCTACTTGTGGACAAGGCATACGTACCAATAATGCCAAGGCGCACGTCTGTTCAGAAAAGAAGCGATGTCACATTTGTCGCCAAGTCGTGGACTTGGAACACCAATGCTACATTCAAAAATACCAATCCAAACATGAAGAAGAAGATAATTACCAGAAGAAAGGCAATTTCATCTTTTTCGATTTTGAATGCATGCAAGAGACTGGCATTCACATTCCTAATTTCTGCGTGGCTCACCGAGCGTGTGAGAAGTGCATCCAAGAGCCTATCTGTACTCATTTCCCTCATTGCAGCAAGATTCCTGGAGAACGTGAAAAAATCTTTCGGGGACCAAACACGCTAGCCGATTTCGCCCAATGGATCTTAGACCCTATCAACGAGACGTTGAGCCAAGAAGACATCGAACGTTACGGAGATTGTCATCGCTATGCCACGGTGATGGCTCACAATTTCTCGGGATACGATGGGCAATTTCTTCTCAGATATTATACGGAACAAAGTATCGAACGTCCGAAAGTGACTCTGAACGGAGCCAAACGCATTTCCATGCAAGTGGGTCAAGTGCAGTTTAAAGATTCGATGAGTTACTTGGCCATGCCATTGAATCGCATGCCTAAAACGTCTGGAATGACAGAAATGACCAAAGGCTATTTTCCACACTTTTTTAATACCGACGCCAATCAACACGCCGTTCTGCCCCATTTGCCTGAGGCTCACTACTTCGACCCTGACAACATGCGTACTGAACAAAGAGAAGCTTTCTACGCATGGTAGCAGACTCACGTCTCGGTCCCTTTCGACTTTCAGGAAGAAATCTTAAAATATTGTCGTTCCGACGTGGACATTTTACGACGTTGCTGTGGAAAATTTCGAGAACTGTTCATGGAGGACGGAGAGATCGACCCATTGAAAGAAGCCTTCACCATTGCCAAAGCGTGTTCCTTAGTGTACCGTCAACGATTCATGCCCGAAAACACTCTAGCTGTCATCAGTCCTCAAACAACCAATTTTGTCAAACGTCAATACTCGGTCAAAGCCCTACGCTGGCTACATTACTTGTAAGACAAATGGATCCAACATGCTCGCAACGGAGGAGGCGAAAAGACCATCGGAAGGTATTCGGTGGATGGCTGAGACTTAGAAAACCCCAAGATCGTGTACGAGTTTAACGGGTGCTTATTTCACGGATGTTCCATCTGCTACCCTGAACGTAACACGACAAATCAGTTTTTACAACGAACCATGGAATACTTGTACCAGGCCACTGGTCAGCGACGCTTGAAGTTAGAAGAGCAAGGATACCAAGTGGTGGAAATGTGGGAACACGAGTACGATCAGCGATTGAAAACCGATCCCGAGTTTAAGCGCATCGTGGAAAGTTACAAGCTGGTGGACCCACTGAACCCAAGGGACAGTTTGTACGGAGGACGGACGAATGCCACATGTTTGCTGTACCAAGCCGACGAAGAGAAAAGAGAGGAAATCAAATACTTGGACGTGTGTTCGCTGTATCCGTATGTGTGCAAATACTGTCACTTTTCCGCAGGACACCCGCAATTGCTGACGGAACACATTGACCTGGATAACATTCGCCAGTACGAAGGATTGATCAAATGTAAAGTCTTGCCTCGCACGTACTTGTACTATCCCGTTTTACCTCACCATTGCCAAGGAAAACTGATGTTTCCCTTGTGTTGTACTTGTACCGGAACGTGCAACCAAGACCAACCTTTTTAGCACACTCAGGAAGAACGCGCCTTGATAGGAACGTGGGTCAGCGTGGAATTATTCAAAGCTCTGGACTTGGGATACCAACTGTTAGAAGTGTACGAAATTTACCACTTTCCCAAGACATAAAAATACCACAAGGGCAACGAGACTCAGAAAGGCATTTTCGCACACTACGTGAATACCTTTTTGAAACTGAAACAAGAAGCCAGCGGCTATCCTTCCTGGTGCGACACTCCCGAAGACCAAAAAAAAAAATTCAAAGAGAAATACTGGGAGCAGAAAGGGATCCTGTCCAAAGCTCCTCCACCCATGCGAACAAAACTGATTCAAACTGTCTCCAAAGACGTCATCGATACCGTGTGCGAATGTTGTCTGAATGTCTTGAAAGGCACAATACCTTTGTCTAAACACCAGAAAGAATGCTGAGCCAAATATCGACACGTTCTTCGCCAAATTGTCCAAAAGAAAATACCCATTGGTCAAAAGAAAAAGATGTTGGTGCAACGCGGAGGAATTTTACCCTTTTTGCCCATGTTGCTAAAAGGAGTAATGGGAACAATAGGAGGACCCTTGCTGAAAGGACTATTGGGACACATCCTGGGAGGATGAGGATAAAAAGGTCCAAGAAGATAAAAGGGACCTTTTGGAGTCAAAAGATCTCAGACGTGATCCTTGAAATCCAATGGAAGGACGAAAACTGGCTTTAGTGCCTTACAAACGATGGATGGAATACCATCGTTGGCAAGAACAACAAACTCCGCATTTACCTCCCAATCCTCATTTGACCGAAATGTCACAGTTACAACACGAATTGCAATCGCTGATGGATCTCAGAAACGGAAAAATCGCAACGGTACGGTCAATTGTTGCAACGACTGCAACTCTTTCACCAGAAAGCTTTAGACGAAACAGCTCTAACCACTCTGAAAGATTTTAAGACTCTGATGAAAAATCCATCACCACCACCCCCAGCGGTCAACAAAGACGCAACCCCACGGATGCCTGAGGAAGAAGAGGCACGAGAAGACTTTCAAACACCGTCAGCAGCTCCCATCCCTAGTAAGATTGCAGCGTCCTTGTTGACCCCTTCCCCTACACCCCAACGAGAAGAACTTAAAGCTTGGGTTTAAAATATTATGTCCACTCCTCCTTTGACAGAGAAAGAAAGAAGTGAAACCAGAAGTGAAAAAAGAAAAGAAGACCAAAGCCATTCCATTACCACCACCACTACCTTCAACTTCTACACTCGTGGCACATCGGACACGTAAAGCCGTTTCTAAACCACCCCCTCGTCCCATTCAGAGTAGCATCAGTGAAGAGTGGATCACTTATTTAAAAAATGGAGAAGGTGTTAGCCAGCATTTACTACGATCCGGTCCATCACGCTGGTTACGGAGGAGTTCAGAAATTGTATCGTGCTGAAAAGTATCAGTTTACCTCATTTGCTACAATTATTTGTTTTGTGTCATCGACGTCTTTTCCAAATTTACTTGGGTCGTGCCATTGACTTCCAAATCGAGCAGTGAGTTAGTGCGAGCCCTCAAACTGGTATTGAAACAAAGTAGGCGTCACCCTCTTCGATGGCAAACTGACAAAGGCACCGAATTTCTGAATTAAGCTCTCCAAAAAGAACTGAAGAAACGTGACATAGATTTTTTCACCACCGAGAATCCCGAGACCAAAGCCAGCATGGTGGAACGTTTTGAACGCACCTTGAAAGAGCGCATGTGGAAATATTTTACGCATCAACACACTCTCAAGTACATCGACGTCTTGCCACACCTCATCCAATCGTACAACCAATCGTACCATCGGAGCATTGGCGTGCCCCCCAAGAAGTGACTCCTGACAACGATGTGACCGTCTTCGAGCTTCTGTTTTGGTACGTCCCCAACAGTGACTGTCCCCAAGAAAGGTGGAGTGTTGGCATCAGGAGATTGGGTGCGCATTGGCACCGAAGATTACATCGATCTGAATAGCAGTTACTTGTACCTGAAACTGAAAGTGATCAAAACGGACAACACCAATCCGGAAGCCGATGCCAGAGTAGCTCCCGTCAACAATTTCATGCATTCCTTGTTCAGCGAAGTGGATTTGTACTTGAATAACAAACTGGTCAGCAGCAGTATGGATACTTACCGTTACCGAGCGTACCTGGAAAATCTCTTGACGTACGGAAAGGAGGCCAAAAACACTCATCTGGATGCTTGCGTGGTTTGGAAAACTGACACCGAAGGTGAAGACACGTTTAACGACACAGCCCTAACAGTCGATGACAATCTTCACAATGTGGGTTTTAACAACCGTCGAAGGAAAATCCTACAAGGTCGTAGTTTAGAACTGATGGATCGCTTGCATTTGGACATGTGGTTGATGGCTCATGCCAACGAGTACAAAAACATCATCCAAGAAGCCAGACTTTACGTGCATCGAGTAGAAGTGTTACCTATAGCGGGAAACGACATCAGTCAAACATTGAGCAGATCGACCGCCAAGTATCCGAAACGACGCGTAGAAGTGAAAACGTTCACCATTGCTGCTGGACTCCGATCCAAGATCGAAGATCATCTGTTCCAAGGACAGTTACCCAAACGTTTAATTGTTGGCATCGTCAATAATGCAGCCCTCAACGGAGCCCACGATCAAAATCCTTTCCAGTTTAAGCACTACAGAGTGTCCAAGATCGAAGTCAGTCGCGATGGCAAGACCTTGTGTACCAGACCCTTCCAACCTAACTTTGCCCAGAAGAATTACGTGAGATCGTACTTGTCCCTGTACGAAGCTACCGGACAACTAGGAACCAACACCAGTCGCGGCATTTCGTACGAAGATTATGTCGGAGGTTACACTTTCTGGGCCTTTGATTTCACTCCAGACCAAGGCAGCGACGAGGGACATTTCCACCCTATAAAATCTGGTCAACAACGTCATCTTGTATGCCGAATTCGATAATACCATTGAAATCATATGTTTGAGAGAATCATTCTAGACTATTAGAAACAATGGAAGACTCCTATCCCTCATTGAACGGTAGAGAATCTTTGGACATGGAATGGGAGGATAGCGTGAAAACAGAACCCCAAGACCAAGACAAAGAGGACGAGGAGTAGTCAAGTCCAGATGGGCAGAACAAGAACAACATTTAGTGTCCTGTTTTGCTAAACACCTGGCGGATAAAATTACGGAATTGACCAAGAGAGATTGCTATGGATGTCAAAACGATCATCTCAGTCAAATTCAACACGGTAAATGTATGATGATGAGTCAAGAAGAAAGCTTGGACGAGTATCTGGACGACGCTTGGAGTCTCATCTCAGAAGAAGCAGTGTTGCATGAGTGGTATAAAGGCTTGCGTGATCGTTCCTGCCCACCATTGTCTACTCTAGAGATCTATCGCATCGAATCTCTCTTAGTCCAGAGTGCGGAGACGAAGCAAAGAAACGGTTACTTGACACAGCGTTTCAAACAAAAAGTCAGAATTGAATTGATGACTTATCATTACCTGTGAAAAAAAACAACAAAACAAAAAAATGGATACCTGGGAACTTTATTACCTTTTGAACAATAGTTAGTATGCTGCTTCTTGGAATCCTGTCGTGTGCGCTAAAGATGAATTACCTCATCGCAAAGCTCAAGACCATCAAGCTTATGTCATCAACACGGACGAAAGTCATCTCCCAGGAACTCACTGGGTTGCCGTCTACTTCCCTCAAGAGGATTGTGTGGAATATTTTGATTCGTATGGATTACCCCTTTTGGAAGACGATATCATTGACTTTATGAGAAGAAATGCCCAGACGACACGATACAATAATGTGAAATTACAAGGCACAGATTCCATGGTGTGTGGACAATATTGTGTGTATTTTCTTCATCAACGCAGTCTTGGATATCCTTTAGAACATTTAGTGACTTATTTTGATCGTCACTCTTCTAGAAACGATGAGAAAATAGATCGATGGTTTTGTGACCATTATGGTTATCTTTTGTCTTTAGCTAGGAAACGTAGTGTACATCAATGGCCTCATGACTTCCATCAGTGGAAATCTCACATGATTTCACAACGTTGTCAACCTTGTCAAAAATAATTTGTTTGATGTTATTGTTATTTGTTAATGGTTAGTAGTTGATTGTTGGTTGAATACAAAATGTTGTGTTTTGAAAAAATGTGTCTGTCGTTTGTTTTCAAAAGAAAAGACTGAATATATACTCTTTGACTTTCTCTCTATCCCTCACCATGACATTCGCTATCATAACGTTTCGACCCAAACAAAAAACCGAATCGGTATGTTTTCTATCGCGTTCGCGTTTGAACCATATAAAGCGGGGTAGTCTTCATCCTGGCCATCCACTGTTGACTCGTCAACCTATGAAGATGCCTTCCAGACTAGCTAAGCTGAACGAAGCTTACGTCAATTTACATCGTGCCAGGTTAAACCTGATACCTAAGCCTGAAGAGATAGAGAATGTCAGGATGTTAGCAATAGCCCAAGAGTAGTGTACTGGGGCACCCTATGGACAATGGGAATTAGCATTACGAACCCTGTTTTGTACCCTAGGGCCAAGATTTCTTCGGACAAAAAATCATCCTGGGCCACGCTATGGACAATGGGAATTTTGTATAGGGACAATAGGAATGGAACAGGTGGCATGACGTCACGGTACTGGACACTTGCAACGATGTAGCAAGGGGCTGATATGAATACGCGATGCTACCACTTTAGGGAGGGATAAATACAATAGAGACAGAGACATAGATAAACGTATAGATAACACACATAGATAGGCAAAGAGAGAATAAATATCCTTTCGAGGCATATGAAAGTGGCCCTAAAAAGGGCCTTTGGATTTCTTCTTCTTCTTTGTCTTCTTCTAAGTTCTTCTTTTCCTCCACCAACTTCTTATTTTCTCTCCTACACTTTTTTGACACCTACTTTTTGTCTTCTTCTCATTCTTTTCCTTCTCCTCCTTTTTTTCCTTCTCCTTCCCTTTCTCCTCCTTCTTCCTTTTTTCATTTTCTTCTTTCTTTTCTATCTTTTCGTTCCACTCACTCATTCTCCTTTTGTCTTCGAAATCTTCCTTTTCGTCCTTTTCAATCCTAATCATTTCGTTTAATATGTCCTTACTTCTCTTTAAATTATTAATTTCCATGCTTAGTCTATGGGGACTATAAGCCCCAAACTGCATTCTGACTAGCATATCCTCCACCATTCCTAACGTGTTCACTACATCCTGGAATCTAATCATTCTTTCCATGTTGCTCGCCATGTTGCATTCTGTGTAGAATGGCTCGAATGACGAGCGCTCTGCATTACGTCCGTGGAGCACGGACCTGAACGAAACATCCCTTACACTCACTTCACATATTATTTACTATCCATACCAACGAACGCGAAAGCATAAAACACACCACATTTACTTTTCAGTTTCAGGTACAAGTAACCTGCTATTCAGATCGAGATTATCTTCGGGATGTCCTTTGATTTCAAACTTGATGGGAGCTGAATCCGTCAAAGAGGAGACGGGATGAAATTCGACCCATTGGGATTCTTGCATCGTCATCATGGTGGGTGGCATGGCAAACAGATCCAGTTCCGACTTGGAACAAGCACAAGACTTTCGGTGCATCATTTTCTTTTCTTTAATAATCAAAAACGTCTAACTCTAGCACGGTTTTTCTTTTCTTAGTCTTTCTAGCTCTAGGGGGGTGAAATCCTCTCAAGGGGTGTCCTCGTCGTCTTTTTCTGTCTTGTCCTTGCTATGGCGTCAGGGAAGCAGGAATGCCTGACTCGGCATCGCCCAGGGCATTTATAGGAGTTTCTCGCCGGCCCAAAATGTCTTTACCCGTTTGAAGCAAGACATTTTTGCCGGCTCTCAGGAAAGCTTCCTTGGGATTTTGTTTGTCAATGATGACATTTTGGAGAAATTCTTTGCCTTGCGTCAATGAGGCATCTTTCAAGGTGTGCAATCCCCGTGTCACCATCTGTTTCACAACGGGAGCCATTGTACGAAAGGCTGATTTTAGCATATCTCCTAAACCATGTCCTCGTTGTAGAGCGACTCCTTGGTACACAGGATACATGACTGACAAAGGGCTAGAGTAATCGTTTCCGAAAATGGAGTTTCACTGTTTTCAACCAGAATCAACTGGTAGAACTGGTTTGAACCGGATGGGGCCGATTTGAACCGTATTGGGCCGATTTGAATCAAGACAACCGGGTTAAACCTGTCCTATAAAGATTTAAGACATAAAATCGGCATGGAATAATCCAGTTTAAACCGGTTTCCAACCAGAATCAACTGTTCGGATCTGGTTTGAACCGTGTGAAACCGGTTTGAACCGGACTGAACCGGTTTGAACCACGTAAAAATGGTTAAAACCTGTCCAATAAAGATTTAAACCATAAAATCGGAATGGAATAAACAGGTTTGAACCGGTCTTCAAAAAGAATCAGCTGGTCGGAACTGGTTTGAACCGGTTTGATCCACGAAATACCGGTTAAAACCTGTCCAATAAAGATTTATGACATAAAATAGGCATGGATTAAACCGGCTTGAACCGGTTTTCAACCAGTATCAACTGGTCGGGACTGCTTTGAACCGGATTGAACCAGTTTGAACTGGACGGAACCGGTTTCAACCACGTAAAATTGGTTAAACCTGTCCAATAAAGATTTAAGACATAAAATCGGCATGGAATAAACCGGTTTGAACCGGTTTTCAATAAGAATCAACTGGTAATAACTGGTTTCAACCGGAGACAACCGATTTGAAAAGGATTGAACCGGTTTGAACTACGAAAAACCGGTTAATACCTGTCTAAAAAGGATTTAAGACATAAAATCGGCATGGAATAAATCGGTTTGAACAGGTTTTCAACCAGAATCAACTGGTGGATACTGGTTTGAACCGGATGGAACTGGTTTTAACCGGATTGAACCGGTTTGAAAAACGTGAAACCGCTTGAAACCAGACTAAAAGGATTTGAGACATAAAATCGACGAGGAATATACCGGTTAGAACCGGTTCTCAACCAGGATCAACTGGTAGGAGCTGTTTTGTAAAGGATGGAACCGGTTTGAAGCCTATTGAACCGTTTGAAAAACGTAAAACCGGTTAAAACCTCTCTTATAACGATTTAAGACATAAAATTGGCAAGGAATGAAACGGTAAGAACCGGTTTTCAACCAGAATTAACTGGTAGGAACTGGTTTCTACTGGATGGAACCGGTTTAAACCGGATTTAACAGGTTTGAACCACGAAAAACCGGTTTTCAACCTGTCTAATAACGATTTAAGACATAAAATCGTCATGGATAAAACCGGATTGAACCGGATCTCAACCAGAATCAACTGGTCGGGACTTGTTTGAACCAGATGGAACCGGTTTGAACCGGATTGAACCGGTTTGATCCACGAGAAACTGGTTAAAACTTGTCCAATAAAGTTTTAATAGAAAACGGCATGGAATAAACCGGTTTGAACCGGATTTCAACCAGAATCAACTGGAAGGACCTAGATTGAACTGGATGGAACCGGTTTGAACCGGATGTAACCGGTTTGAGCCACTAAAAGTCGGTTTAAGCCTGTCTAATAAGGACTTAACAAATAAAATCGGCATGGAATAAACCGGTTTGAACCGGTTTTCAGCCAAAATCATATGGCCGGAACTAATTTGAGCCGGATGGAACAGGTTTGAAAAGGAGAGAACCGGTTTGAGCCACGAAAATTCGTTTAGAACCTGTCAAATAAAGACATAAAACATAATATCGGCATGCAATAAACCGGTTTGAACCGGTTTTCAAATATAATCAACTGGTCGGAGCAGGTTTGAACCTGATGGAACCGGTTTATACAGGATTGAACCGGTTTGAGCCACGTAAAACCGGTTCAAACCTGTCCAATGAAGATTTTGGCCATAAAATCGTCATGGAATAAAACAGTTTGAACCGGTTTACAACCAGAATCAACTGGTAGGTTCTCATTTGAACCGGAAGGAACCGGTTGGAACCGGATAAAACGATTTGAACCACGAGAAACTGGTTCAAACATGTCCCTTGAATACCTAGGACATAAAATCGTGATGAATAAACCGGTTTGAACCGGTTTTCAATCAAAATCAACTGGTTGGAACTGATTTGTACCGGATGCAAACGGTTTTAACCGGATTAAACCGGTTTGAACCAAGGGAAACCGGTTAAAACCTGTCCAATAAAGACATAAAACATAAAATCGGCGTGGAATAAACTGGTTTGAACAGGTTTTAAACCAGAATGAACTGGCAAATACTGGTTTGAACTAGATAGAACCGGTTTGAACCACGTGAAACCGGTTAAAAGCTGCCGAATGAAGATTTAGGACATAAAACCCGCTTGGGATAAACCGGTTTCAACCGGTCTTCAACCGATAATCAACTGGTCGGAACTGGTTTCAATGCTGATTTAGGACAAAAATTCGGTATGTAATAAACCGGTTTGAATAGGTTTTCAACCAGAATGACCTGGAAGCAGCTGGTTTGATCCGGATAGAACCGGTTATAACCGGATTGAACCGGTTTGAGAAACGTGAAACCGCTTAACACCAATCTGATAACGATTTGAGACATAAAATCGGCAAGGAATCAACCGGTTAGAACCGATTTTCAACCAGAATCAACTGGTAGGAACGTCTTTGTTCCGGATGGAACCGGTTTGAGGCGGATTGAACCGTTTGAAAAACGTAAAACCGGTTAAAACCTCTGTGATAACGATTTAAGACATAAAATTGGCAAGGAATACAACAGTTAGAACCGGTTTTCAACCAGAATCAACTGGTAGGAACTGGTTTCTATCGGATGGAACCGGTTTTGACCGGACTGAACCGGTTTGAAATACGTCAAACTGGTTACAACCTGTCTAATAACGATTTAAGACATAAAATCGTCATGGATTTAACCGGTTTGAACAGGTTCTCAACCAGAATCAACTGTTCGGAACTGGTTTGATCCTAATGGATCCGAGTTGAACCGGTTTGAACCGGTTTGAACAATGATAAACCTGTTTAAACCTGTACAATAAAGACTTAAAACATTAAATCGGCATGGAATGGCAACGAATCAACTGGTAGGAACTGGGGTGAAGCGGACGGAACCATGCTAAACAGGTTTAAATCTGTCCTATAAAGAATTAAGATATAAATTCGTCATGAAATAAACCGGTTTGAACCGGTTTTCAAGCGAAATCAAAAGGCCGGAGCTATTTTGAACCGGATCGAACCCGTTTGAACCGGATCGAACCGGTATGAACCACGATAAACCTGTTCAAACCTGTCAAATAATGACTTAAAAAATAAAATCGGCATGGAAGAAACCGGTTTGAACCGGTTTTCAACCAGAATCAACTGGTCGGAACTGCTTTGAACCGGATGGAACCGGATAGAACCGGATTAAATCGGTTTTAACCACAGAAAACTGGTTGAAACCTGTCCAATGCCGATTTAGGACAAAAAAAATCGGAATGGTTTAAATCGGTTTGAACAGGTTTTCAATAATAATCAACTGGTAGGAACTGGTTTGAACCGGATGGACCCGTTTTGAAAAACGTGAAATCGCTTTAAACCAGTCTAATAACGATTGGAGACATAAAATCGGCAAGGAATAAAGCGGTTAGAACTGGTTTTCAACCAGAATCAAGTGGTAGGAACTGGGTTGTACTGGATGGAATCGGTTTCAACCACCTCAAACCGGTCAGAACCTGTATAATATAAATTTAAGACATAACATAGGCATCCGGTTTGAACCGCATTGAAACGGTTTGAACCACGACAAACCGGTTAAAACCTGTATGATAAAGACTTAGGACATTAAATCGGCATGGAATGAAACGGTTGAACCGGTTTTCAACCAGAATCAACTGGTCGGAGCTGGTTTGGACCAGATGGAATCGGTTTATACCGGATTGAACCAGTTTGAGCCACGTAAAACTGGTTTAAACCTGTCTAATGAAGATTTAGGACATAAAATCGTCATGGAATAAACCGGTTTGAACCGGTTTACAACCAGAATCAACTGGTCGGAACCGGTTTGAACCGAATGGAACCGGTTGGTACCGGATTGAACCGGTCTGAACCACGTGAAACCGGTTAAAACCTGTCCAATGAAGATTTAAGACATAAAATCGGCAAGGAATAAACCGGTTTTACCCGGTTCTCAACCAGAATCAACTGGGTGGAACCGGTTTGAACCGGATGGAATCGGTTCAAACCGGCTTTAACCGGTTTGATCCACGAGAAACCGGTTAAAACCTGTCCAATAAAGAATTTTGACATAAAATCGGCTTGGAATAAACTGGTTTGAACCGGATTTCAACCAGAAGCGACTGGTAGAAGCTGGTTTGAACCGGATGCAACCGGTTTGAATGGATGGAACCGGTTGGATCCGGATTTCATCCGGTTTAAATCACGTTAAACCTGTTTAAACCTGTCCGATAAAGATTTAAGACATAAAATCGGCAAGGAATAAACCGGTTTGAAGCGGTTATCAACGAGAATTAACTGGAACGAACTTCTCTGAATCGAATGGAACCAGTCTGAACCGGATTGAACCGGTTTGAAAAATGTTAAACCGGTGAAAACCTGTCCAATGAAGACTTAAGACATGAAATCGGTATGGAATAAACCGTTTGGAACCGGTTTTCAACCAGAATCAATTGGAAGGAACTGGTCTGATCCGGATGGAACCAGTTGGAACCGGATGCAACCGATTTTAACCACGAGAAACCGGTTCAAATCTGTGCTATGAAGTCTTATGACATGAAATCGGCGTGGAATAAACCGGTTCGAATCGGTTTTCAACCAAAATCAACTGGTCGGAACTCATTTGAACCGGATGGGACAGGTTTCAATCACGATAAACCGGTTTAAACCTGTCAAATAACGACTTAAGACATATAATCGGCATGGAATACACCGGTTTGAAAAGGTTCTCAACCAGAATCAACTGGTAGGACTGGTTCGAACCGCATGGAACCGGTTCGAACCGGTTTCATCCATGAAAAACCGATTAAACCTGTCCAATAAAGATTTAGGATATAAAATCAGCATGGAATCAACCGGTTTGAACCGGTTTTCAAAAAGAATCAACCGGTAGGAACTGGTTTAAATTGTATCGAACCGGTTTGAACCGTATTGAACCGGTTTGAAGAACGTTAAACCGGTTTGAACCTATCCAATGAAGATTTAAGATATAAAATCGGCATTTAATAAACCGGTTTCAACCGATTTTCAACCAGAATGAACTGGTAGGATCTGGTTTGAACCGGATGGAACCGGATTCAACCTGACTGAGCCTTTTTCAACCTCGTTGAACCGGTTATGACCTGTCCAATTAATATTTTAGACATAAAATCGGCAAGGAATAAACCTGTCCGAAACGGACTTCAACCAGAATCAACTCGTAGGAACTGGTGTGAATAGGATGGAACAGGTATGAACCGGATTAAACCGCTTTGAACAACGTAAAACCGGTTAAAACCTGTCCAAAGAGGATTTAAGACATAAAATTGACATGGAATAAAACGGTTTGAACCGGTTTTCAACCAGAATCAACTGGTAGCAACTGGTTTGAACCGGATGGAACCGGTTTGAACCGGATTGACGCGACTTGAACCACGTTAAACTGGTTTAAACCTGTCACATAAAGACTTAGACACAAAATCGGCATGGAATAAACCGGCTTGAACCTGTTCTCAACCACAATGAACTGGTCCGAACTGATTTGTACCGGATGGAACCGGTTTTAAATGGATTGAACCGGTTTGAACCACGGAAAAGAAGTTGAAACCTGTCCAATAAAGACTTGAAACATAAAATCGGCATGGAATAATCCGGTTTGAACATGTTTTCAACCAGAATCAACTGGTCAGAACTGTTTTCAACCGCATGGAAACGGTGTGAACCGGATTGTACCGGTCTGATCGACGATAAACAGGTCAAAATCTGTCCAATAAATATTTAAGACGTAAAATCGGCATGGAATAAACCGGATCGAACCGGTTTTCAACCAGAATCAACTGGCACGAACTGGTTTGAACCGGATGGAACCGGTTTGAAGGGATGCAACCGGTTTGAACCGGATTTGAAAAGATTTGGAGCACTTTAAACCGGTGTAAACCTGTCCTATAAAGATTTAAGACATTAAATCGGCATGAAATAAACCGGTTGGAACCGGTTTTCTACCAGAATTGACTAGTTGGAATTGGTTTGAAGCGGATAGTACCGGTTTGAACCGGAATGATAAGATTTGAACCATGTAAAACCGGTTCAAACCTGTCCATTGAATCAGGCTTCAACTAGAATCAACTGGTCGGAACTGGTTTGAACCGGATTGAACCGGTTTGAACCGGATTATACTCGTTTGAACCCAGAAAAAATGGTAAAAAACTGTATTATAAAGACAAGACATAAAATCAGAATGGAATTTACGGGTTTCAAGCGGTTTCCAACCATAATTAACTGGTCGGAACTGCTTTGAAGCGGATGGAACCGGTTTTAACCGAAGAGAACCGGTTTGAACCACGTAAAACCGGTGAAAACCTGTCTAGTGCAAAGTTAGGACAAAAAATCGGCATCTAATAAACCGGTTTGAACCGGTTCTCAACCAGAATCAACTGGTAGGAAGTGGTTTCAACCGGATGGAACCGGTTTGAAACGGACTGAACCGGTTTCAAAATCGTAAAACCGGTCAAAAACCTGTCTAATACCGATTTAATACATAACATAGCCAAGGAATAAAACTGTTAAAACCGGTTTCCAACCAGATTCAACTGGTAGGTACTGGTTTGTACTGGATAGAATCGGTTTTAACCTTACTGAACCGGTTTGAACCACGTAAAAGCGGGGAAAACCTGTATAATAACGATTTAAGACATAAAATGGGCATGGATTAAACCGGTTTGAATCAGGATCAACTGGACGGTACTACTTTGAACCGGTTGGAACCGGTTTGAACCGGATTGAACCAATTTGAACCACGAGTAACCGGTTAAAACCTGTCCTACATATACTTAAGATATGAAATCGGCATGGAATAAAACGGTCTGAAGCTGTTTTCAACCAGAATCAACCCGTCTGAACCAGATTGAACCGGTTTGTTCCAGATTTAACCGATTTAAACCGGTTTGAACCGGATCCAACCATTTTGAACTACGTAAAACGGATTAAAACCTGTCCACTGAAGATTTAGGAAATAAAATCGTCAAGAAAAAACCGGTTTGAACCGGTTTTCAAGCAGAATCAACTGGTAAGAATTGGTAGGAACTGGTCTGAACCTGATGGAACCAGTTTGACCCGGATTGAACTGGTTTAAACCACGTTAAACCTGTTAAAACCTGTCCAATGAAGATTTAAGACATAAAATCGGCATGGAATAAACCGGTTGCACCGGTTTATAACCAGAATCAACTGGTGGGAACTGATTTGAACCGGATGGAACCGGTTTGAACCGGATTGAACCGGTTTCAACAACCAAAAACCAGTTAAAACCTGTCAAATAAGGACTTAAAACATAACATCGGCATGGATAAAACCGGTTGGAATCGGTTTTCAAGAAGAAACAACTGGAAGGAACTTGTATGAATCGGAAGGATCCGGTTTGAGCCGGTTCGAGCCACGTAAAACCGGTTAAAACATGTCCAATGAAGATTTAGGACATAAAAACGGCATGGAGTAAACAAGCTTCAACCGGTTTTCAACCAAAATCAACTGGTCGGAACTGGTTTGAACCGGATGGAACCGATTTGAACGGGAATCAACCGGTTTCACCCACGTAAAACCCTTTTCAAACCTGTCCAATAAAAACTTTAAACATAAAATCGGCATGGAATAAACCAGTTTGAACCGGTTTCCAACCAGAATCAACTGGTCGGAACTGGTTTAAACCTGATGGAACCGGTTTGAATCGGCTTATACTGGTTTGAACCACGGGAAAATGGTTAAAACCTGTCCTATGAAGACTGAAGACATGAAATCAGCATGGAATAAACCGGTTTGGATCGGACTTCAACCAGAATCGACTGGTCGGAACTGCTTCGAACCGGATGGAAACGGTTTGAACCGGATTGAACTGGTTTGAACCAGGTAAAACCGGTTAAAACCTGTCGAGCAAAGATTTAAGAAATAAAATCGGCATGAAATAAACCGGTTTCAACCGGTTCTCAAACAGAATCAACTGGCAGGAACTGGTTCGAACCGGATTCAATAGGTTGAATCCGGATTTGAACCGGTTTGATTCACGTGAAACGAGTCAAAACCTGTCCAATGAAGATTTAAGACATTAAATCCTCATGGAATAAACCGGTTTGAACCGGTTTTCAACCAGAATCAACTGGTAGGAACTGGTTGAACCGGAAGGATCTGGTTTTAACTGGATTGTACCGGTTTGAACCTCGTACAACGGTTGAAACCTGACTAATAAAGATTTAAGGCATGAAATCGGCATGGAAAAAACCGGTTTGAACCGGTTTCCAACCATAATCACCTGGTAGGAAATGGTTTGAACGGGATGGAACCGGCTTGAGCCGGATTTAACAGGTTTGATCCTCATAAAACCAGTTGAAACCTGTCGAATACAGATTTAAGACATAAAATCGGCATGGAGCAGACTGATTTGAACCGGTTCTCAACCAGAATCAACTGGTCGGACCTGGTTTGAACCGGATGGAACAGGTTTGAACCGGATTATACCGGTTTGAACCACAAAAAACGGTTAAAACCTGTCCAATAAACACTTGAGACATAAAATCAGCATGGAATAAACCGGTATGAACCGGTTGTCAACCAGAATCAACTGATAGGAACTGCTTTGAACCGGATGGAACCGGTATGAACCGACTTGAACCGGTGTAAACCACGTAAAACCGTTAAAAACCTGTCCAATGAAGATTAAGGACATATTATCGGCATGGAATGAACCGGTTTGAACGGTTTTCAACCAGAATCGACTAGTTGGAACTGGTTTGAACCGGATGGAACCAAATTGAACCGGATAGAACCGGTTTGAACCACGTAAAACCGGTTATTACCGTCTAATAACGATTTAAGACAAAAAATCGGCATGGATTAAACCGGTTTGAACCGGATTTCAACCATAATGAACTCGTCCGAACTGCTTTGAACCGGCTGTAACCAGTTTTAACCGTACTGAGTCGGTTTGAACCACGCAAAACCGGTTGAAACCTCTCCAATGAAGATTTAAAACATAAAATCGGGATGAAATAAACAGGTTTGTGTCGGTTTTCCACCAGAATCAACTGGTCGGAACTGCTTTTGAACGCGATGGACCTGTTTTTACCGGATGGAACCGGTTTTAACCACGCATAACCGGTTAAAACGTGTCCAATGAAGATTTAAAACATAAAATCGTCATGGAATAAACCGGTTTGAACCGGTTTTCGACGAAAATCAACCGGGAAGAACCGGTTCGAACCGGATCCAACCGGTCTGAACCACATCAAACCGGTTTGAACCACGTAAAACCGGTTAAAACCTGTCCAATGAAGATTTAAGACATTAAATCTGCATGGAATAAACCGGTTTGAACTGGTTTTCAACTAAAATCAACTGGGAGGAACCGATTTGAACCGAATGGAACCGGTTTGAAGAGGATTGAACCGGTTTGAACCAGGAAAAACCGGTTAAAACCTGTCCAATGAATGTAATGGACATACAATCAGCATGGAGTAAACCGGTTTGAACTGGTTTTCAACCAGAATGAACTGGTTTGAACTGGTTTGAAGAGGCTGGAACCGGTTCGAATCAGATTGAAACTGTCTGAACTACGTAAAACCAGTTAGAACCTGTCTAATAACGATTTATGACATAAAATCGGCATGGAATAAACCAGTCAGAACCGGTTTTCAATCAGAACCAACCGGTCGGAGCTGGTTTCAACCGGTTTGAACCGGAATGTACCGGTTTGAACCACGAAAAAACGGTTAAAACCTGTCAAGAAAAAAACTTAACACATAGAATCAGCAACGAATAAACCGGTTTAAAAAGGTTTTCAACCAAAATCAACGGGTCTTAACTACTTTGAACCGGACTGAACCGGTTTGAACCAAGTTCAACCGCTTAAAACCTGTCCAATGAAAACTTACATAATAAAATTGGCATGGAATAAACCAGTTTGACCGGTTTTCAACCAGAATCATCTGGTCGGAACATGGTTGAAAAGGATGGAACCGGTGTGAACCCGATTTTACCGGTTTGAACCACGCAAAACCTGTCAAAACCTGTCTAATAAAGACTAAGACATAACATCGGCATAGAATAAACCGGTTTGTACCGATATTCAAGCAAAATCAACTGGTCGCAACTGATTAGAACCGGCTGAAACCTGTATGATCCGGATTGTACCGGTTTGAACCAGGAATAACCCATTTAAACTTGTCCAATAAAGACTTAAATCATAAGATCGGCATGGAATTAAACGGTTTGAACCGGTTTTCAACTAGAATTAACTGGTCAGAACTGGTCTGAAGCGCATGGAACCGGTTTAAACCGGAAAGAACCGGTTTGTTAAAACCTTTCCAATAAAGATTTGATACATGAAAGATTTAAGTCGTAAAATATGCATGGAATAAACCGGTTTGAACGGGTTTTCAACCAGAATCAAGTGGTCGCAACTTCTTCGATCCGGATGGAACCGGTTTGAACAGGATTGAACCGGTCTCAGCGACGTAAATGCTGTTAAAACCTGTCGAATAAAGATTTAAGACATAAAGTCAGCATGGAATAAACCGGTTTGAGCCGATTTTCAAGCAGAATCAACTGGGCGGAACCGGTTTCAACCAGACTGAACCGGTTTGATCCGGATTGAACCGGTTTGAACCACAGAAAACGGTTAAAACCTTTGCAATAAAGATTTTAGACATAAAATTGGCATTAAATAAACTGGTTGGAACCGGTTCTCAACCAGAATCAACTGGTCGGAACTAGCTTGAACCGGCTGCAACTGGTTTCATCCAGATTGAAACAGTTTCAACCGCGAAAAACCGGTTAAAATCTGTCCAATAACGATTTAGGACATAAAATCGGCATGGAAGAAACTAGTTTGAACCGGTTTTCAAACAAAATCAACTAGTGGGACCTCGTTTAAACCGGATTTCACCGGTTTGAACCAGTTTGAACCACGTGAAACCGGTTAAAACCTGTCCATTAATAGACTTAAGTCATAAAATCGGCATGGAATAAACCGGTTTGAACCGGATGTCAACCAGAATCAAATGGTCAGAACTGGTTTGAACCGGATGGAACCGGACTCAACTGGTTTGAACCACGTGCGCCTGGTTAAAACCTGCCCAATAAAGATTTAAGACATAAAATCGGCATGAAATAAACCGGTTTGAACCGGTTTTCAACCAGAATCAACTGATCGGAACAGGTTTCAACTGGATGGAACCAGTTTGAACCGGGTTGAACCAGTTTGAACCATGAAAAAACGGTTAAAACCTGTCCTATATAAAGTCAAGACATAAATCGGCATAGAATAAACCGATTTGCACCGGTTTTCAACCAGAATCAAATGGTCGGAAAAGGATTGAACTTGATGGAACCGGTTTGAAGCATGAAATTCTTACCGGGCAGGTTTTAACCGGTGTCTCAATCCGGTTGAATCTGGTTCAAACCGGTTCCATCCGGCTCAAAGCAGTTCAGACCAGTTGATTCTGGTTGTAAACCGGTTTATTCCATGCCTATTTTTTGTCTTAAATCTTTACCGGACAGGTTTTGACCTGTGTTTCGTGCTTGAAAGCGGTTCAGTCCGGTTCATACCGGTTCCATGTCGATCAAGCCATTTCTGACCAGTTGATTCTGTTTGAAAACCGGTTCAAACCGGTTTATTCCATGCCAATTTTATGTCTTAAATATTTATTTGACAGGTTTTAACAGGTTTTAAGCGACTCAAACCGCTTCGAACCTGTTCGATCTGTTTCAAACCAGCTATGACCACTTGATTCTGGTTGAAAACCAGTTCAAAGAAGTTGATTCCTTGCCGATTTTATGTCTGAAATCTTTATTGAACAGGTTTTACCTGTTTTTAGCGATTCAAACCGGTTCAAAGCAGTTCCATCCTGTTCAAATCAGTTCCAACCAATTGATTCTGGTTTAAAAGCAGACCAAACCGGTTTATTCCATACCGATTTTATGTCTAAAATCTTTATTGCACAGTTTTTAACCGGTTTTAAGCGATTCAGACCAGTTGAATCCGGTTCAATCTGGTTCAAAGCAGTTCCTACCAGTTGATTCTGGTTGAAAAACAGTTCAAACCGGCTTCCTCCATGCCACTTTTATGTCTTAAATCTTTCTTGCACAGGTTTTAACCGTTTTTCAGTGAATCAAACAGGCTCAAACCGGTTCAATGCAGTTCAAATCGGTTCCATCCGGTTCAAAAAAGTTCCGACCGGTTGATTCTGGTTGAGAATCCTCTCAACCCCTTTTATTCCATGCCGATTTTATTTCTTAAATATTTATTGGACAGGCTCTAATCGATTCAAAGAAATTCATACCTGTTCAATACGGTTCAAACCGGTTCCATCCGGTTCAATCCAGTTCCTACCAGTTGATTCTTGTTGAAAGCCGGTTCAAACCGGTTTATTCCATGCCAATTTTATGTCTTAAATCTTTACTGGACAGGTTTTAACCGGTTTTTTGTGGTTCAAACCGGTTGAATCCGGTTCAAAACGGTTCCATCCGGTTCATGCCAGTTCAGACCAGTTGATTCTGGTTGAAAACCGGTTCAAACAAGTTTATTCCTTGCCGATTTTATGTCTTAAATCTTTATTGGATAGGTTTTAACCTGTTTTAATCGACTCAAACCGTTTCAATCCGGTTCAAAGCGGTTCCATCCTGTTCAAATCAGTTCCGACCAATTGATTGTGGTTGAAAAGCAGATTAAACCGGTTTATTCCATGCCGATGGTATGTCGAAAACTTTTATTGCACAGTTTTTAACCGGTTATAAGCGATTCAGACCGGTTGAATCCGTTTCAATCCCGTTCGATCCGGTTAAAAGTAGTTCCGACCAGTTGATTCTGGTTGAAAACCAGTTCAAACCGGCTTCCTCCATTCCACTTTTGTCTTAAATCTTTATTGGACTAGTTTCAACCGTTTTTCAGCAAATCAAACTGGTTCAATGCAGCTGAAACCAGTTCCATCCGGTTCCAAAAAGTTCCGACCATTTGTGTCTAGTTGAAAACCCTCTCAAACCGGTTTATTCCATGCAGATTTTATTTCTTAAATATTTATTGGGCAGGTTCCATTCGATTCAAAGCCATTCATATCTGTTCAATACGGTTCAAATCGGTTCCATCCGGTTCAAACTAGTTCCGACCAGTTGATTCTGGTTGAAAACCAATTCAAACAGGTTTATTCCATGCCGATTTTGTCTTAAATTTTTATTGGACAGGTTTTAACCGGTTGTACGTGGTTCAAACCGGTTCAAACCATTTCCATCCGATTCATACCAGTTCCGACCAGTTGATTTTGGTTGAAAACCAGTTCAAACCGTTTTTCTAAGTCAATTTTATGTCTTAAATCGTTATTGGGGAGGTTTTGACGGGTTAAAAACCATTCATACCGGTTCAAACCAGTTATGTCCAGTTCAAACCAGTTTCCACCAGTTGATTCTGGTTGAAAACCAGTTCAAACCAGTTTATTCGAAGCCGATTTTATCTCTTTTTTCGTGGTTCAAACCGGTTCAATCAGGTTCAAACCGGTTCCATCCAGTTCAAACCAGTTCCGACCAATTGATTCTGGTTGAAAACCGGTTTTACGTGGATCAAATTGGTTCAATCCGGTTCAAACCGTTTCCATCCGGTTCAAACCAGTTCCGACCAGTTGATTCTGGTTGAAAACTGGTTCAAACCGATTTATTCCATGCCGATTTTATGTCTTGAATCTTCATGGGAGAGATTCTAACCGGTTTGACGTGGTTCAAACTGGATCAATCCGTTTCAAACCGGTTCCATCCAGTTTAAACCAGTTCCTCCCAAGAGATTCTGGTTGAAAACTGGTTCAAACCGTTTTATTGCATGCCGATTTTATGTCTTAAATCTTTGTTAGACAGGTTTTAACCGGTTTTACGAGGTTCAAACTGGTTCGATCTGGTTCAGTTCTTACCAGTTTAGTCTGGTTGAAAACCGGTTCAAACAGGGTTATTCCATGCCGATGTTATGTCTCAAATCTTTATTTGACAGGTTTTGACCGGTTTTATGTGCTTCAAGCCAGTTGAAACAGGTTCCATCCGGTTCAAGCCACATCCTACCAGTTGGTTCTGGTTCAAAACCAGTTCAAACCGGTTTATTCCATGCCAATTTTATGTCTTAAATCTTTATTGGGCAGGTTTTAAACGGTTTTACGTGGTTCAATCCGGTTCAATCCAATTCAAACCCTTCCATCCAGTTCAAACCAGTTGCGACCAGTTGGTTCTGGTTTAAAACCAGTTGAAACGGCTTTATTCCATGCCGATTTTGTCTTAAATCTTTATTGGACAGGTTTTAACCGGTTTAAAGCTTTTCAAACCGGTTCAGTCCTGTTCAAACTGGTTCCATCCAGTTCAAACCAGTTCCAACCAGTTAATTCTGGTTGAAAACCAGTTGAAACCAGCTTATTCCATGCCAATTTTATGTCTTAAATCTTTATTAGTCAGGTTTTAACCAGTTTTACGTGGTTCAAACCCTTTCAGTCCAGTTCATACCTGTTCCATCCGGTTCAAACTTGCTCCGACCAGTTGATTCTGGTTGAAAACCAGTTCAAACCGGTTTATTCCATGCTGATTTTATGTCTTTAATCTTTATTGGACTGGTTTTAACCGGTTTTAAGCGATTCAAACCGGTTCCATCTGGTTCCAACCAGTTGATTCTGGTTGAAAACCAGTTCAAACCTGTATGTTCCATGCTGATTTCATGTCTTAAATCTTTATTGGACAGGTTTTAACCGATTTTAAGTGTTTGAAACCAGTTCAATCTGGTTCAAACCAGTTCCAGCCAGTTGATTCTGGTTGAAAACCAGTTCTACCCGGTTTATTCCATGCCAATTTTATGTCTTAGATCTTTACTGGACAGGTTTTAACCGGTTTTATGTGGTTCCAACTGGTTGAATCCGGTTCAAACTGGTTCCATCCGGTTCAAACCAGTTCTGACCAGTTGATTCTGGTTGAAAACCAGTTCAAGTATTATAGGCATAACAATCATTAGTTTTGTTGGAGCCATATCAATTGTAACTGGTATAAATGGTGGCGCTGGTAAATCGAGACTGTTTTCACGAACACATTGGATAAAATGAGTAGCATGGCTGAATTTTACACAGTGGAAATGGAAAACCAATGGCAACTTCTAGCACAGATAGAGATTTGAGGACAGCCAGAAAAAGTAGAGCAATTTCTTTTTAAAACATAAAAATTAAATAAATTACCAAAATACAAGATCTGCCACTGTAAACTACTGCACAAATACAATGCCTGCATGGTTTTGTTTGTGCAAAAGATGTGCAAGAAATATATGGAATAAAGATGTGCAAGAAATATATGGAATCCGATAATATCAGATAAGGAATGATCTCAAATATTGCCCGGCTATAAAAACATCTGGTCTTGACAAAAATTTTTTACAGCCTGTGACTGACAGTATTAGGTCCATAAAAACGTTGGATATCAAGCTACAGCCTCTAACTGATATTATTAAATCAATAAAAGCATCTGGTATAGATAGGAAATCTACAACCCATTAAAAATATGATACTGACAAGACAGATGTACAGCCCATAATTGATCATATCCAGATCATAATAGCTATATTTGGTGATCAAGGAAATAAAACATTAGAGGTGGATGAAAAACTGGGGTGCTGTAATATCATCAATTTTCTTGGGGGGGACCAATTTTCATGGTTTTCATTGTTGCCCCGAACCACAAATTTAAATCCCCAACGAAAAATGAGCCATGTAGGATGAAGACCCCCCCCCCTTTTCTTACAGACTGTTCCATTCCTATTAACACAGCTACTAGTGTTTGATACATCAAGGTCAATACTGTAATCTGGCAATTAAATATTACCTTTTACATGTGTTTATTTTTTATTTTAACCTTTTGAAACAAGAATTATAAATCATTTTATATTGTTTCAATGCACATGTTCGATAAGGTATCAGACGGCTGTAAATTTACACATGCTGCCTTAAATCGATATGTGAGGTATGTAAGAATAGAGAAAATAGAGAAAAAGCATAAGGTATTCAAACAATAGTAATACTGAAAATGAAAGAAAAAATAATAAAAAAATAACAGTATATAAAAATTATATTTAATACTTCTTCAAATCAATCCTTCATTTGAGTACAACTGTTGTTGAAACATTTAAATCCTTCTGAAAGCACATTTCATTTTATCCATGTATTTTTAATCCAAAAGAACAACAATCCTGTAAAATACTAAAACTATTTTTAGAAACACTATTATTAATGAAACACGATGAATATACACCAATTACAGCAGAGTATTAAAGCTCACACTTCACAGATTTTTGGACAAAGCCACTGTACCAACATCGTGTCAATCAAGTCACATGGTACTCACAAATGCTTCTCAGGTAAATAATCCCCAAATTGCTGAATTAAACAAGTCCAGCTTTCTCAAAACCACTGATAATTTGGTCCGATCATTCACTCATTGTCGCGTGAGCTGCAATTATCCATTCAGCATGAATTGACTTGATTAATGAGGTTGCAAGGTTTACTAATACTGTGCACTGATCGTCACCAGTAACATCTTTTTCTGTAATGGCGTCCATGGCCTGTTTAGCATACCACTCGTTGAAGTGAGACTTTAATTCTTCTTTGTACTCTTTATTTACTGTCAAGTCTAGTGGTTGAAGTCAGTCTGTACATTCATATGTACTTTAATAACCGATTGGCCTAGCATTGTTGGCTGCGTCGGCTTCCTTTGATGTTGATCATTCAAACGAAAACATGGCAAAAGTGATTAATCTTAACAGGTGTTTTATTTGTGCTCATAGAGATGGAAGTATTGTTTTAGTGTTGTTGGCTACGTCGGCTTCGACTGATGTTATTCACTTGGTCGAATACATGGTGTAAGTATTGAACTTGCCGGGTCCTTGATTTGTGCTCATACAGGTGGTAGTATTGTTTTAAACATTAAAGTGACCACCGTTTGCATCGGCATAGTTTATTCCTTTGTATTCTTTATTCTGGGTATTGGTAGAGGTTAAACCATAAAATTAAATTCCTCCTAGTATGCAAACTTTGACAGGCAAAACCACGAATTTAAGTACCCATGAAAATGTCTTTTTCTACAAATCCACAAAAATTGAGCCCAACGAAAAAAAATGATACTACAGTAAATAGCTGAAATCATTGAAATTATTGGGATGGGATTAAATTAGCTTGTACAACTTACAATGGTTTTAGCAGTAGCAAGATGCTTTACTGCAAACATCATCAAGAACTTTATGGAATAATTTTCAAAAGGCAGACAACGATTGACATTAGAAGCATTAAGTTGAAGAAACCAAGGAGGAATCAATGGAGTAACCATCGGTGTATTTATTATGTTGTACCCTATCAGTTTAAGAGTCAATGTATTTGTCAATGGCATGCTTGTACATTGCACTTGACACTTGGTACTGTCATGTGTACCACAGTAGTAGTGAAATGGTGGTTTCTGTTAGTTACCGATATAGGTCACTGCCTTCTACCACCCATGATTATCCTCTTGCTTTGGATGCATATTCATCAATTTCACTGATTACAATCCACTGGTTCATATGCATACATGATGATAAGAGCACAAAGCCACTGGGGGTAGAAGGCCGCAACCTACATCATTAACTAAAATCTCAAACCACCATTACACTACTACTCTGTAGCTCTCTCAGTAACTTTCCTAAATAGTCTGGTTTACTATCACTGCTAGTTCTTTTAAATAAACAATAAAGGGGCATTATTTCTCTTAACTAACATGGCCTCTCCTTTTGATCTTATCCAGTGCTGTTTTAGTAGTCTTTGGATCTGTCAGGAGAACCATTTTATGCAAACTACTAATCTGAGTTATCTGGCATTTGCATCTTATATTAGTGACTCAAATAAATGGTTAGATGAGCATGAGGGCTGAGCACATTTTAATTGTTGTTCAAGAAAACAGCAGTATAAGAAACGAGGGTGTAGATTATACATTAGCCACTGATCACAAGTGTAGATTATACATTAGCCACTGATCACAAGTGTAGATTATACATTAGCCACTGATAATACTATCATATTCATAATAGTTTGTTAAGAAAGTTGGTTACTTGTCAATAATGATAGATTTGATCTAATAGAAAGTACAGTAAACCCCTGATAAACACATATTGCATTCTGAGAAACCTCGTGTATGTCAAATTTGCAGGACTCGAATCCATCTATTAATGGGGAGCTGAATCTTCATCCCCTTAAATACATGAAAACAATGGCAGTTCCAACTTGGAAATCTTATGCATTCATGTATATACACAAACGACATGCATCTCAGAGGGCTATTTTTCTGCTTGGGTGTTAATAATTTATGTAAATGCAAGGCACAGATAAGTTGAATATGCATAAATTGGGAGTTTACAATATTATCTCTAAGACTTGAAGGCAACCATTTTTATCAGAAGCATGGAAGCCAAGAAGACAGCAATGCAGTACATATGGCAATCAGAAGGATGTCATGGCATTTATACTGTCATCTTCATGAGAGCAATGGATGAAGAAACATGTATCCATCCCAAATCTGCATTCATTACTGATACAACCAACAATAAATAATGACTGTTAAAGCAAGGAATCACTGGACTTCAAGGGTAAAGAAGACATTTTGAAAGGGATTAATACTCAAACTTTATTTTGTCTAATTAATTTCCAATTCACTGATGGACTAAAATTCAACTGGCTTTGGCTCTGGTACTTGTTCCTCTAAGAATTCATCAGTTAAATATGGGAATGCATCCTTCAATTCCATTATCCTCTTCTTTCTCAACCGATATTTCTGATACCTGTATCGTAACAGCATCTTCTCACGATGCAGTTTTAAATATTTCACCTGCCATTTTTCAATGCGGTTGGGATACAAAAGTTTGTATCTTCTGTTCATGTATTCTGGCATTATATGCTCCCTGGGCCATTTTAATACAGGAAGTCCAAGAAAGTTTTTAACATATCGTGGATGGTGCTCTCCAGTTGTCCCTGTCTCAAGAACACTGTACGCTTCATTTCTCTCCTTCACAACTTGCTGTAAGTTCTCCATACTCTCTTCAACCTAAATAAATTATTCATAAAACAGAATATAGAAAATGCCCATGGAAGAGAATATAAATAATGATTGCAGGTATTGATTGTAAAAGAGTAATTCAACGCAATGAACAAATTTAACATAATATAATATTTCACAATGAAATACATTAATATGAATTTCACTAATAATTTCATCCCAAAATGCTGTCAAAACAGTAATTCCAAACAAGTCAAAGTAATAAACTTAAATGGAATAAAGAACTTTAAACTTGCCTTAAAACTTGCTTTCCTATTACATGAAACTATTTCCATAAAAATAAATGTATCACTCTAATATCGCAGTACAGTTTATGGGTTCATGTGAAAAAGTGGGATATACAAAATAGCTATTCTCAACCAGCTGTCTGATACACTGCATTTATATTTAGACACTGCATTTAATACTGTTGTAATTAACAGTAACAATATATCTATATGTTAGATACTGCATTTAATACTGCTGTAATTAACAGTAACAGCGTATCAATATTTTAGAAACTGCATTTAATACTCTGTAATTAACAGAAACAGTGTATTTATTTTTTAGACACTGCATTTAATACTGTTGTAATTAACAATAACAATGTATTTATATTTTAGACACTGCATTTAATACTGTTGTAATTAACAGTAACATTGTATCTATATTTTAGACACTGCATTTAATACTGCTGTAATTAACAGAAACAGTGTATCGATATTTGAGACACTGCATTTCCTATTCTTGTAATTAACAGTAACAGTGTTATCTATATTTTAGAAACTGCATTTAATACTGTTGTAATTAACAGTAAGTGTTTTTGAAAATTACTACTCTGAAGCCTCATTTCAATTCAGAAGCATGGACATTGCTTATAATGAGTGTGCTGAGGCTCTTTTCCAAATCTGTCTAGAAGACCACTCAAAGTGGTCAGGTAACTTTGAGTCAGTAACATTACTGGTCATCCTTGTATTATCTTATGAACACTAGAAGTAGTACTTTCAAAAATCAGATCAATCAAAATGGTTGAATTTTGTTTTTCAAAATCTATATATAGAGGGCAGGAGAAATACAAGGGAGATAACTCTTAAGCATTCTAGTAGTCAAAAACAATAATTTATAGTTTATTACACTCATTTCTTTGAAATTTTTACTAACTAGAATTACATCATAAAATGTCAAGACTCTTTCACTGACAATGTGTTATTTACTCGCTATAATTCAATCATGAAATGGCATGACTCTATCATTAACATGTTTCTCAAAAGAGAATTAGCATGTTTGCTCGCATCGGGTTCAATTAAGCAAGAAAACTGCATAACAATAGAAAGTTATAGTTTGCTGTGACCATGTAACTACTCAATCAAAACATCATCCATGTGACAGTAAATGTACTAATATACTGGCATGTAACTATAAAACAGATGTAGGTATATAAAGGGGCAAATGAAATCTTGTACAAATACATGTAGATATGTATGGGGACAAGTGCAAATCATACACAAAGAGAAAAGTAATTATGTCAATACAAAACATTAGCTAACTCTTCCAGAAATATTACCTGCTGTAACAATAACTATTATAATTTCAATTGTTTTGATAATTAAGTTATCAAAATCAGACTTCAAGGACTATACTGCTTCTAAATTTCTACCTCTAAAATTACTTCTAAGTTAAAATTTCTAGATGGGATCCTGGCCAACAGTTTTTGAAAAAAAACTGATTTAATTAAAATTATGTGATAAATAACTAAATATTGTGAATACTGAATGATTTTTAAAAAAAAATTTCATCAGTACCTGAACCATTCATAGGATCCTACTGATCCCTATTTTATTACCATGCCTGAAAAAAGACAATGACAAACTATTGGTTAGTATCGAAGTCTAACCTTAAATATTCGCTCTGGACTTGGAAAAGCTCGAAGTTCTCGCTTGTACTCTTCTTCCATTGTCATCAACATATTTCTTTCCTTCAGAAGGATGTACCTATTGTTAAAAATAAATTGTAATTTTATACAATCTGACCCAAATCTAGTAGTTGTTCATGTGTACAGTGAACCCCATTTATTTTGTCAAGGTTTCAACAAACCTTGTGCCAAAACCCAAAGATAGCCCAAATCCTTAAGTCAATGGGCTAACAAAATTAAACTGGGGCTGGGCTACCATATGCTGAATTCAAGTGGGTTATTATGTTATCAAAATTAATTATTTCATGATATCATGTCTTGTTCAAGGATCAAAATTTTTAAAACAAAAAAACTGAAACACCAGTCTTTCAAAGGGACTGATATTTTACTGTCTGAAAGAATTTGCAGGAATTCAAGATAAGACCATGTCTTCTTTTTAATTGCTGAGTATGAAAAACCATCTCTGACAATCTGATGTGATCAGATTTTCAAATTAGCCACCATGGCACCATGATGGATGTAAGATTGGCACCATTATAATTTTTATACAAAGTGGACACCATCAGAAGACTTTTCCTTGAAATCTCATGTTGACATGATCATCCATTTTTGAGAGTTAGTGACAAGATGTCTAAGATGTTCATTGTGGCAGTCATATCTGAAGTTAGATCAGCACATCCCGGACCAGGTACATGTAATAATTAGTATTCAGTTAGGAGTTGCAATAACAAGATTTTTATGACAGATGCAACAGAGGTCATACTGGACTTTAAACTGAAAAATTTTCATCTAGTACCAATCAGACATCTTAATAAGTCTTCTGCTGAAAACCCTATGCTGATATGACTTTCCATTCAAGAGGAGTATCATGAACAATATTTTTTCAAGATGGCTGCCATTGTAGCTACAATAGATGTCAGATTGGCATCCTATTCATTTAGGTCCAAGCTGACGTCGTGAAAAGTCTTTAAGTGAAAATTCCTTATTGATATGACCATGCGTTCATCAGGAGTAGAAATAATATTTTCATGACTGCTGCTAAGGTGGCCTTTATTTGATGTCCAAACAAATCGATTTTCATTTAGGGCCATCTAGGTATTATGATGAGACTTCTGGTGAAACTCCGATGTTGATATGCATTTCCATTTAGGGCCATCTAGGTATCATGATGAGACTTCTGGTGAAACTCCGATGTTGATATGCATTTCCATTTAGGAGGAGTAGTAAGATGAAGACTTTCGGAATGGTTGCAATGGGACACTGTAATGTGCTGCAATGGGACACTGTAATGTGTTGCAATGGGACACTGTGACACTGTAATGTGCTGCAATGGGACACTGTAATGTGCTGCAATGGGACACTGTAATGTGTTGCAATGGGACACTGTAATGTGCTGCAATGGGACACTGTAATGTGCTGCAATGGGACACTGTAATGTGTTGCAATGGGACACTGTAATGTGCTGCAAGATTCCTTCCCAAACCCTGCTGGCTTTGAAATTCAAAACAACCCTGTTGCCGATCATGGTATATCCTGTGTATCCATATGAGTTGCTGTGGATGTGGGTACATTATCCTGCTGAGGATAGTATGACAACCACTGCACGTAGCCAGTCATACCATATTCACATACAAGTCAAACAATTTTTAAAATGAAAATTAAATTCATGCAGAGAGGGGGTTGTCTTATATGTGTGATACAAAAAATTTAATAAATTTAGCGATAATATTGGAAACTTGATGTCTGCAGTACATAAAAATACTGTCAATTCAAGATTTTTATATTTTCATTCCACTATTCCTATTCACAAAAGCATATATAGTATGCACTGTATTTATCTGTTTCATGACAGTATCAGATAAACTTTTTACCATGTCATTTTACATGGTTTAAGCCCCTAGATGTAACAACTAGATCTTTACTGCTTCCATTTTAATTCAATTCTGAACAACCTGACCACTGGTATTAATATGCGTGTTTTGCTGGTTACACTTGGTTTGACGAAATAGAAGTTTTGATTTAACTGGTACATTCCTTTTCTGTAAGTTAGATTTTAATTCCAAAACTGATACTGCCCAAGTTTTTCTGCCAGTGCAAATGGCTGAATAAGCTTTTGGCTTTGTAAAGGTGGCCATACTTTCTTGTAAAGTTGACAGTTGTTTTGATTATTCCCACAAATATAATGCTTGTTCAGTGCCAAGTAGGGTTCTGCAACTCCTTTCTCCTGTTTGACCTTAATCCCTTGGCTAGTAAAGTGAGCATCCTCTTTGTTATCCCATGTTGACAACCCTTTGATTGAACTGTCAGTCTGATAGCTGCTCACAGCCAAGTAACAGAGGGTAGTTATTAGAAATCCATATGATCATGCTGCACAAATTATATGTTCAGTTGCATCCTTTAATAGATTTCACAGACTGCATGATCAATGTGTTACTTACAGAGCCCAAGCTAAGTCAGTCCAAAAGCAACCACATATGAGAGTGAAGCCAAGGAACCAGTTGGAAAATATCTATGATGATTTACAGTGACTAGAGAACAAAGGAGGATTTCAGAACTTAATCAGACAAAATGAGAATGAATTCTTAAACTTTGTACCAGATATTGGATAATGCCTTTTATATAATACAGTGAATCACAAAAATTTGTACTAAACATTCATTGTTTATTTGTAAGACATGCAGTGTTAATATATTATGGGATATTGCTATTCGAACCATTATGAACTACAATTTCTAAACTGGTATGAAACCTGTAATTGAATTGATGGATTTATCATACACATGTATTTAAAATGTCTAGCATTATGGATTATCATGGATTTTATAACATAAAGATGGAAAAATTTTAAGTTGTCAATTTATTTGTAACATATTCCACTTAATAATATAATTGTATTTTTCACTGGTTTTGTCTTTGTTTTTCCTATCTTCCATGATATACCCCAACTTACAGGAGGTTCAACGAAAAATGGCCTTTTTGTAGCCCTAAAATGGGTGGGTCAACTTATAAGTGAGTGTATATAGCATGTCTCTTTCCCACATGCCCTTGTCTTGTAAAAGCTAGTGGCTGGCCAGTTAATCATATCCAATAAGTTTACACATGAAGTTGATAGGGTACAGCCTGTAGCCATTCGGTATGAAGGGTTGCAGCTCCTCTATCGGGATTTCAGACACATATCTATTTGTTGAGAAAGTAGCAAAAGGAAGGCTGCTACCATGCAGAAAGTACCAGGAAGAGAAGGCTCACCTACTGGTCTCAGTCTCAATATGACTGAATGTCTCACAGATGGCACCGGTGCCCTTCCCTTCTACCATGTGGACAATGGAAGTCTGGATTATGTCATCAGAGTAGCAGTGCACTGCTAACTTGAGGGATGTAATGGAGCAAATTTTTCTGTCGATCTCTGTAGAACACATTTAGTTGGACGCGTGTACGATTAATTAGATTTATGGAGTTCTGCGCACGTTTAAATTGCCATAATGCACGGATTGGCACAGTCTCTGTCATGAGTTTAGCAATTTTTGATTAAGGCTACGTTTGTTTAACCTGACCAGGAAGGGGTCAAATTCTGATCGGCATGAAAAACTGTCATTTCTGAAAGTTACCAGGAATCAGTTGGGTAACCAAGGTTTGTCAGACGAATGGCATTGTTTCAACATTGTTCGGGTGGGAAACGTATTTCATTCAGATTGGTCACGCTGTGAAGGGGGCATGGTTTCACATGAAAAACTCTCAGTTTAAATGTGCTAATAACAAATATTGAAATCAGTCTACGCTTTTTTCTACAAGAGAACAAATGTAAATAGACTCCGAGTGGGTTAAGAAGTAACCTCACTCATAGAAATCATCCAGGGGAAGCAATTGTCTGGAAAAATTGACCGACACGTTCTGGAAGTGAGAGCTTGGAAAAACAAGCTATTTGCAACAATCTTATGTAATTCGTTGATACTACTATGATGCTTTGTTTGATTTATTTGCTTGTATTTGCATGGATTTATTTGTTTAAGTTCATAGATTTAATTTCTTGATAGGGTATACCTGTGTTGAGTTCGTTTATCTGAGTCCGTACAATGATATTTTTCTTACATATAAACATTGATGACTTGTTTGAACGTATAGTCTCATTTATTATAGGAAATTATGTATCTAGAATTTCATGCCTTATTTTAGTTGAGATGCGAGAATCCGTGAGAATTCTCCGACCTGTATATGAGTTCATGTATGATAACTACTTGATTGTTGTTATAAATACAGTAGCAAGGAATTTCATTCATTTGTGTAATTGAGACTAGTCTGGAACTAATGTCTCGGTGGGATGTTGGAATAGCCATTTAGTTGACCATTAATTTTGTGAAACTAGGTTGATACAGTCTGTCATGGCCAGTTAGACTAGATAGCCGTAGAATCTGTTTGAAATTAGGACAGAATTTATCTGACATAATGAGGTGGGGGAGGTATTGATCTATTTCCCCGGTATAATGTGACGGAAGATTTAGGTTGCTTATTTTGTTATTTTGGAAGGACAGGATAGCTCTGCGCTCTACGATCTTTGTTCTACGTATTGCGTATTAAGAACCCAAAGTGGACAAAGTTGGAAAGGGTGAAAGAGGCGAGACAACCTGTGAATTTGGCAAAGGAAGTCAAAAGTGAAGAAGACCCAGACTTTCCGGCACAAGGAAGTCAAAAGGGATAGTCGCTGTGGAATTTGGACTGAATCAAGACCATCAGGTTATGAAACTGTACAAGGCAATGTTTTTGATATATTTCACTTGGTCTAAATGATGATTTAAATTCTATCGCTTAACAGATCGGCTATTGGTATAATCATTTCTTTGTATTTGAAAATTCGCGGAAGAAGTTAATTCAAAAAGAAAGAAGTGTATCTTTCAATCGTAACGTATTATTACTTTTGTTTAAGAACTTTATTGTTAGAAATTTTGATTAAATTTTGTCTTTATTTGTAACGGGCGCTCGTGTTATTCTGTTCTATATACCTGCTCAGTTCTTTATCTATTCCACCTGTAAATTTCTCAATTTCTATTGATATTTACTTGTCCCGGGCAAATTACACCGTTGGCGATCACCTCTAGATAATGATAACCAAACCCAGAACACCCACCCCAACAAAGCTTGGAGGGGAGTATCCAACAAGGGAGATGACAATGTTTTGCAGTTCCAGTATCCCTAGTAGTGCAGAAGACCCTGCACTACAATGTCCTTGTGCCGCTGATAGCTGATGGCATACAGGTTGAAACTGAGTCCAGGCAAAGGTGCATGTGGCTGGTACGGCCAGTGAGTTTAGCCACACCTGTGATATCATGGTATAAAGACTGCTCTTGTCACAAATGGTGGATGGAGGTGATCTTCAGCGCCCATAATCTGGATGGTGGTGTGCACTGTTCCCATGCTTGCCTAAGTGTATCATTGCACTGGCTTTGGTAGATGCATACCATTTATCTCCCTTGTCTCTAATAACTTGTTTAGGAGTGCTTCGTATAAGTAGTCAAAACAATGGCACCAGTGCAACACAATTGGGTGACTGGACCAATGTAAATTTGATAAAAAATCTGCTCAGTGGAAACCCATTAATACATGGAGTAGCCACAGCAAACCCTCAAAGTAGAAGCTCCCTTTGGTCGATACAAACAGTCAAAATAAGAGGAATTGGGTGACTGGACCCCTCAAATATGGTTGCCAAAAAACTGGTGTAGACCTAAAAAAAAAAATGTGCAAAAGCTAACATCCATACTATTGGCAGTCCTGTATGAACAGGGTTGCTTGAACAGCTATTTATATTGGATTCTGAGCTAATGTTTTAAGACCAACTATCTTAAGCCAGCATTGCTTTCCGACTGCCAACACATAGGCTTGTTACCTTGGATACAGCAGTCCTGTACAAATGCAATCCACCTTACACCAGTATCACCTGTCAGATCAATGAAACTAAAATACATACATATACACTGTGGTAGTGGTCTTGTATAAATGCTACATATCTTATCTGAATAACATCTATCCCTGTCTAGGGTGCAGGTGGACATACATATGGATGTGTACACAAATACCAAACAGTCCTCTATGTTAACTTTTGTCAAAAAGAATACTCAGCGGTAACTACATCCAAAACAATAACTAATACCAGAAAGATGTGCACAAAAACTCCACAGTGACCTCTATCTTGTTTCCTCTGCTCAACAGTAATTAGATCCAACACAGTAACTTATACCAAATGGATGTGTACACAGATACATAAATACAAAACCACCCTCAATAAGTTTTCTCCAAAGAGTGCTCAAACATAATTACAGCCAATACAATAACTCGTACCAGAGTTTATGTAAATCTTCATTGCTTTTGATTCTCAGTTCATCCATTCTCCAAGGTCTTCCTGGAAAAAAGAACAGAACAGTTATCTTGTATTTCATGCATAATATCAGGGATTACAAGGATGGGGGATGGTAGAGGACTGATGGCCTAGCATGACCATATTAGTTTCCAGTAACTGTTCAATCATATAATGTAAACTTACAATATTTTCAATCCACAGTGAAAGTAAAACATTACTAAAATAAACCTGCAAACAACAATGTACTCTCTGGTTTTAATAAGAGCTGGAAGTGAAGATAATTGGTAAATCAGTGTCAATTTGAAGCATCATGTAGGTTGCAGTTGATGTGATGTCAATGCAGTCTCAATATAGTTCCAAAATATTTCCACTCTTAACCATCTGAAGACCAGGTGCCCCCTCTCCTATTGCCAAGTGTGTAGGGCTGCAGCATTTTGTAGATCTGAATGTCACAGATCTTCACTGTTCTGTCTATACTGGACAGCAAAATGTAGTGGTGTGTGTTCTACATCTATGGCTCATAAAGTAGGTCAGTGACATGTGATGAAGATTCCGCAGACATGGATTTCAGTGATAGCATAATTTTTATTGCAGTAATATGCTTTTATGACATGGGGTTTCTACATAATGTGGGATGTCATTCTTTCCACCATAACAAATTTTAAAATCAGTTTTACATGAATAGCAGAGTATATATTAATGTCCCTTGGAGCTTGATTGCAACCACTGAAATTCCTGTTCCCATCCATCATTAAAGTTCATGTGATATTTTGGTGTTTTGGCATTGGGAGATAATCCTGTCTAAACTATTTTTGATCATACATGTACAGACTCTAATCCAACTCAGGCAGACCATGCCTTGCGGAGAGAATCAAAGTAATGAGTATTGTGTAATGCTGACTGAGTTGTTATGTCTAAGAGCTTAAACAAGTCATGGCAAGACCCAACAATCATTCAATTGTCCAAAATATAAATTTATTTCCCTAAAATATAAAATCAAACAAAGAGAAATAATTAAAAATAACATACAGTATGTATGAATTCCTAGAATATTATCCCAATATACTATCAATTTCACAGTATTCCAGAAAAGATCCCTAGGTATTACGAATGAAGGTTCTAATGAACTTGTGTGATATGCAGACACAACTGAAGAAACACTGTTCTAATATCCAAAAGTTGTTTACTTCAAGGTAAACTCCATGAAAGTAGAATATCGCTAAAGTCCTTGAATGTTTTATATAATCCAACGCAATTATTTAATTATCCAAGTCCTTGAATTATTTCACTATATTATTCAGCATAGAACTGTCTATTTAAAATTAATGTTTTCCACTCTGTAATTTCAATCAACAAATTAGAAATATAATTTCATCCTACAACTCTTACAAAAGCTCAACATAATGGAAGAATCCAAAAGCAGTGCTTTAATTCCCTTATAGTCACCTAATGCATACAAAAAAACACAAAATCGGAATCACTAGAAAAGATTCCAAGTCAGAATAAACCCCATAGAAACTAACTTCTATACATGTATTAAAATATAATAATTTCATATATTTTGATAAAAAATTTGATATCTACATTAGGTTGTTTTCTGCTATTTTGTTTGACTCAGATGTGTATTTCCAGTCATCTGACTTACTTATGTCCAATATCCCACTTACATGTCACTTGTTATAGTAATAACTTTGTTAGAGTTCTTCTAGTCCAATTTAATCATTTTTAACACAAATAATGGGTTTTATTTTTAATAATTGGCAAATTATAATGCAAGAATATTGTTTATGAGGAAGTAATGTAATCATCAATATTAAAAAATATATCTACAAACAGTTTTTACATGTTTTCATTAATTAGAAATGCACTGAGTCATGGGCAAATTTCATAAATTACTTTTGGAAAAATAGGTATTATTTTGAATACTAATTAGAAGGAGGGTCTTGTACCAATTAAAAGACCACAGAAACCAGTAATATAATGATGCAAGTGTTCACTAGTCTTCCATATTGCTGGTTTTCAAAAAGCTAAAATAATCGCCGACGTAACAATAAGCGGCTTATTGCAACTCTGCGGTCATAAACTAATAGAAAAGAGTGAAAACCAACAAATTTTGTAAAATTCAAACAAATAATTTATTTCCCTAGAATACAAATGTGAAAATTTAAATAGAACTTACAGTTATGCAAATTAAATTCCATGCAGTCCAAAAAGTTCTAACGCCAGTTCTATTGAATGAAGTTCTAACTAAATTCCAGTGGTGTTCAAAATAATATTCAACACTGAATGTGTTGATGTTCTTTTAGTAGCCTGTGATATGGAGACGTGCCAACAGACTTTTGAAGAATCACAATAATATAATCCAAGATGTCCTTGTCTGAATTCACTATAATTCCAAGTTAATGTTTCTGTCCAAGAATGTTATTGTAGAGCACACTGTATTTCCGGCGAATAATAATTTGAATAAATAATTCCACCCAAATCAAAATCTGAACACTACAATACAAATGATTCTGCTAAAGATGTTAAATACAAGAATGAATAATTTTTCAAGTAAACAAACTCGCATATAAAAACCAAAACACAAAAGTCGAGCCAGGGTGTAGGATCAAAGTTCATTTCTAGAAAAGTTGTAGGAAAGTCTGTTCCTAAAATTATAATAAAGAACGTGGGAAACAACAGGTTCAACAGGTTCTTTATGGCAGAATACCGATGTCTTAGACCCAGAACCAAATAAACATGCTCACCTTAACTGATAACAACCCTAATATTTAACCCACACTCATAGGGATATATTAATCATGTATTATTTGTTTACCAAAATAAAAGTTGCGAGTCAGTTACAAAATGAACTTGATTCTGGGCAAGGTCAAGTCCAAAATACAATTATACATAACATAATTAATCATTGACAGAAAACTAACAAATACAAATTAAATATACATATTAAGCTGAAATAATCATTGTTGTACCATACAACAATAACAGCTGAAATAATCATAGTTGTACCATACAACAATAAACAGCTCAAATATTCATTGATGTACCATACAACAGCTGAAATAATCAGTTGTATCATACAATAAACAGCTGAAATAATCATAGTTGTACCATACAATAAATGGCTGAAATAGTCACTGATGTACCATACAACAATAAACAGCTGAAATAATCATAGTTGCACCATACAACAACAGCTGAAATAATCATTGTTGTAACATACAATAAACAGCTGAAATAATCATAGTTGTACCATACAACAATAAACAGCTGAAATAATCATTGTTTTACCATAAAACAAAAAAACTCACCAACTGCAATTTTATCCATCGCCCAGTTTATTTTCTCATCAAAGAATTCCATCAAGCCATTTCTTGACTGAGATGTGGAAAAGAAGACCCTAAAAAAGACAATACCACTGTACAATTATAATACTACAGTGTTATATTGTAATTTCCTACTATTGTGTCAAGACAGCCATAATGGCTCAGTGGTTAGGGTGCTGAACTGAGAGGACTCAAAGGGTGTAGGTTTTAATCCTACCATTTGTCAAGCCTGGGTCAGCTACCATGCTGTGTCTCTGGTCAAGGTACTTTACTACAACTGCATCAGTGCTATATTACCTACTCATGTTGCTGTGTCATAAAGAACCAAACCAAGCCAAACTACTGTGTCAACAATTACCATCAGTTGAACAATATTCAATGGAGACAACTATGTTTTCAGGTCTAATGTATTCACCTAACTGTATCAACTGATATAAAGCTAACACAGAGGTCAGTGTATATATACTTCTCATTAATTTTAGAATAAGCGTAAAGTTTGTTACTAATACAAACTATATTTGGGAACACAGAATGGACACTATGCCATAACAGTGAAGGACTGAAATCACTCCAAGAAAAAGATGTAAATGTTGAAATGAAATTTTCATGTTAGGGTTATATACACACAAAGTATGTTAAATATAGTCTATTTGCTGTCACAGAATATTTCCACATGTTGACTAAATTGACAATTATGGATCCCACTTGTTCTTTCAGTTATTGTTCGGCATACTCCTGTATGTTTCAAGCTATTGACAACTTTTTGCATGAATCTTTATTAGTCCACAAACAAGCACTTTAAAAACAGCTTGTTTCATTTGCCAACTGGTGCACTCCCTCTATTCCCACAGTTTATATGAACAGCTCTATTGCCAGCCTGTTTCATGTGCCCTTTTGGTGCAGTCCCTATATTCCCATAGTTCATTTCAACAGTTCTAATTCCAATTTGCTTCATGTACCAAGTAGTGCGGTCCCCCTACTCCTGTAGTTCATTTCAACAGTTCTAATGCCAGCTTGTTTTATGTTCCAAATGGTGCAATCCCTCTATTCTCATAGTTCATATCAAGAGCTCTAATCACACCAAGCTGCTCCAATGCCAAGTATAGGATCCATTTGGCACCCCAATGACACATATAGGATCCATTTAGTACCCCACTGAGATATAGGATCCATTAAGTACCAAACTGACAGATACAGGATAAATTTAGTACCTCACTGACAGATCCATTTAGTACCCCAATGACAGATATAGGAGCCATTTAGTACCTCACAGATATAGGATCCATTTTGTACCTCACAGACAGATATAGGATCCATTTAGTATCTCAAAGACAGATATAGGATCCATTTAGTACCTCGGACAGATATAGTATCCATCAAGTACCTCACAGACAGATATAGGATCCATTCAGTACCTCACAGACAGATATAGGATCCATTTAGTACCCCACTGAGTGTGTGCGTGTTTGTGTGTGTGATTTGGATTTTTAACGTAGCTTTAAAAACATTTCAGTCATAATGCTACTATGTCTGCAGTGTGGCAGTTTATAGTTATGTCTAGCGCTGGGGCATCATGCCACAGACATGCAGTATGATGTCCCACCCAGTCACATTAACCTAACACCAGGCCGACCAGTCCTAACACTAAGCTCTTAATGCTGAGCGCCAAGTGAGGCAGCTGTTAGTACCATTTTTGTAAGTCTTTGGTATGACTTGGCTGGGGATCGAACCCACGACCTCCCACATCCAAGGCAGACGCTCTAACCACTAGGCCACCAGAGCGGTCTAGTACCCCACTGAAAGATATAGGATCCATTTAGTACCTGACTGACAGATATAGGATATTTTTAGTTAGTACCCCACTGACAGATATAGAATCCATTTAGTACCACACTGAGAAAGGAGGTAGGGGTACTTTTATTAGTGCTGCCTTCAAATCAGACATCCAACTATTTTTATTCCATTAAACTACGATACAAATACTGGCCGCCATGTATAGCCTATCGTGTGCTGAAAAATGACGTTAAGCCCCACAACAACAACAAACTACGATACATGTATGTTTAGCTCTTAACTGCATCCAGAAACCTTTGTACACTGCACTTTCACCTGTTAGTGGTGACTGCTAAGCAGAATTATAGAGTACTGACATTGAAATTGGGAACTCCAAAATTGCTTCTCGCTTTGGGTTCATGTTCTATTTGAGGCTCAAGGCAGAAAATGTATGTCAGAGTCTGCAAAATAATTTTGGTAACTGCTGTAAAGTTATAAGTTTCAGTGGAATGGGCGTTGAGAGGGTTTTGCTAGCTATGATCATGCATGGGGAGATAAACAGCTTTTCAAAACTAACATGATCACTTCTTGCAATGGAAGCCAGGAATGACAAAATTGGTTAAAAGGATTATGAGCATCTTGAATAAAACAAAGCTATCAAAACACAGTCTTCAATATTAGAATATTTTTATTCATTTCATTTAAGAAACTTAATCCTATTTCAGCATTCCCTTCTTCCACTGCATTCCAGGCAAGTGAAATGCAGGTAAACAGAACTTGAAAACAAGTCCATTTGCTTCAGTGAGAATTTGAATTTAATGGATAAAAGATATCAGTGTAAGTAAATTCCGACTAAAGCAATATGACTTTAATTTGTAGAAATGTGTTGATACTGGCTGCTACGTGTGAGAGATATTCCTGAAAATTTGACTTCTTGTTCCCATGTTAGTCAATCTCTGAACACACTACATTCTGCTGCTTTTTAGGCAATATGACAGCAACCCAAAAAACACAAATATCAGGAGAGGCATCTTACACTGTACAGGGGTCAAGCTAGACTTGAATTTTAGGGAGAAGTGACTTCTCCTTTTGGACAGAACAGGAAGAAGTGAGAGCTCAACAGGGAGAAGTGGATGCAAAGCAAGAAATGCAATATATATATATATATATATATATATATATATATATATATATATATATATATATATATATATATATAGATATAGACATATATATATGTGTGTTTTCTTATTTGAATCATGCCCTCTATTTCCCAGTATGCATATTTGCATTTAACATTGAATTAAAGCAATACTTTGTTTTCAAGTCGAAAATTATCTGAGTTATTTTGGTCATATGATTCTAGATGAGAATAGAAACTACATTGTAACAAATTTTAACTGAGTAACCAGATTATATTATTGTAAATGCAAGTTAGTAAAAATGCTTAATCTACCCTTAATAAATATTTAAAATTTTCTTTATTTTTTAATACATTTTCTCAATAACGGCACTTTCGAAGATTTCTAAACGCATTTAAAACAATCCCTGTACCATGTACATGAGGGCTAATGCACATGTCTTCAAATCATACTGTTCTTCCTCATTTCTTTGTTGCAGATAAAACATTACCATAACAATTCATACATAACACAAAAATGCATAAAATTACAGATGTGGCTCCTTTATATATACATAGTTGGTATATGAACTAAACCCTTCTTTCCAACCGAATCAACACAGATGTGAGTGCATCTATTTTTTAGAAGGAGGGATTTTCGTAATGCGTAATCACTCACTTTGCTTCATTACAACGGTCCATTGATAGGATTGCAAATTTATGGTTTATTTATTTGTCTACATACTTGTAGTAATTTTCGGCACTGGTTAAATAGTATCTGCTTCGCTGCTTTTTTCCATATTTTCACAAATACGAGTGAAGTCAGAAAACAACTTTGACCTTACAACACTTCTCCATTCTCACGAATTCCACATAATAGCATTGTCCCTTACGTTTCTGACCTACACAATTTCATTTTAAAGTTAAATCTTAAATAACATAATACCTAGACTTTGCTTTTTATGAATTGTATATTTTTCTGAATATATTTGCCCCATGATTTACGAAAAACAGACAATTTAATAAACTGGTACTTCCCAGATGTAGTGATGTCCGCCATTTTTCCTTGTTACTGGTTCACTTAGTTTCAAACCAACTTTATGACGAAGTAGTGTACCAGAGGCAGTTAAAATACCCAGATCACCAATTCTGAACTTAAAACACAAATTACTACTTACATACTATTGTTAAAGCTTCGAAACACAATTTTTTTGTTTTATCATCGAGGGATAACATGCGGAAATTGAGCAGTAATACTACAGCTAACTTACTTGGGATAGGGTAATGGTCAATCAGCTATCAAAATACATGCCTGTGAATGTGCAAGAGTTTGTTTGTCAGCATAATTGATACCAAAACTAGGCCTAGCTAATGATGGCTTGATGAATACATTTTGCTACAACACAATACTAGAACTAACCTGGCTAAGGTGAGGGGGCATCTCAGAAAGTATGGTCAGTCAATCTACCTCTAAAATAATTCACAGGGCGAAGTCGTTTTCACTTTCCAAATAGAAGAAGCAAAGTTTACATTTTTTAGGCGAGTTAGTCGCCCACTTCGCCTGGTAATGTGACCCCTGATTGTAGGACTACAAGAACAGTGGTTAGATTCAGCAGTGACCACCTGATTAATTAGTCCTACATTTAAGACCTCAATGATGATATTGATGTTTTGGGTGCCTGAGTCTTACTGCCTAACTAATGGCGCAGTGTAGCATGTTTTGATGCTGACTAACATCGTAACAAAAGTCACATTTTCAGGAATATCTCACACAACTGGCAACCAATAATGATGCTTTTCTACAAAGTAAGTCATAATGTTTTAGTCAGACTTTACTTACTCTGATGTCCTTTCTCTAATTAATTCAAATTCTCACAAAAGAAATGACCTCTTTTCAAGTTTTGCTGGCCTACGTTTCAATGGCTGGACAGCGATGAAAGCCGGGAATGCCAAAATCAGGTTGAGTTGAAATATTATTCTTTAATGAAATGAATAAACATATATTATGCCTATTGGAACCGTAAGCAACATTTTGCTTCGTTCAAGAAATATATTCACCACATGAACCTACTTGAACATACTTCGGCATACCTCGACTCTACTATCGCATTTCAACAAACTCAAATGTATGTCAACAGAACATGAAAATGCATCCATTTGCTAGTGTCAGATTTTGATTCCACCAGGACAGAAACAGCACAGTAAGTATATTAATTACATATCAGTGTCCATGTGGGCTGCCAAGCGTGCGAGATATTCCCCAAACTTTGACTACTCGTTCCGATGTCAACCGACATCGGAACACGCTATACAATGCCGTTATATGGGTAGTAAGACATAGCACTAAAACATAAATAAGGTGATACGTCTTACATTGTAGGACTACTGATGAATTAACCCCAAACATAACATTCCCTTACCGCTAAAACCATAAAAAAGGATTATATTGTATTTGCCAGTTTTGTAATTCCTGACGCTATGATTTTCAAAAAAATACTATATTTATAAGACTGAGATGGCAGTTGAAAAATTGGCCCGTTTCTATGCTTAAACATCGACATACATTTCAGTTTCAGACCCAGGGATACAAGTTATAATTATCTTCCAAGTTGCAGAGTGAAACCCATGTTTTGGCAATATACTGCCTCCGGAAAGAAAAGTCTTACTGGTTAATCCTTCTTATCCCATTATTAATGGAAATAACTCTATTAAAATTGTGCAAACGGCAGAACACAAGCTTTAACACATTCATCTCTTTGATATTTTGCGTTCCCGGAGACTTGTGTATCAAGGCGAAGGTCACTAAATGTGGGTTGCACCCCAAGATGCTTATTTAACACAGACAACAGATAATAAGCGTTTGTAGCACATAGGAGAAAGTATTGCACGAGACAAAACGAGAGGTACCAACACGTGTGGCTACATAATTTGTTGAAGTTTGTACAAAATGGACAAGAAAATCGGAGATCTAGCAGGAAGATTAGGAAAGGGACCTGGAAAAGGCTTGGGAGTCGGTCTTGGACTTTTAGCCGCGGCAGGAGGGGCATTATATGGGTTATCGCACTGCCTATATACCGGTATGCAGCGGCCATTGCTTCCTTTGCATGATTTTTTCGAGTGCCATTTATTAAGCAATGCTGGTTACATTCATAGTTGTCATAAACTGTTTATTATAAATATCTAACATAAAATGATAAATATTGCTTTTTGTTGGTCTTGTTTTGTCTTTCATGAAAATGAATGCACAGTTTTGTTATTGAATAACAGTCCACAGTTTTGAAGGTCAGAGGTCGCGTTAGTCTTATAATTAGTTCTACAATGCCAGACGTATGACATGTTACGTGTGTTTTGGTGCTTCGTTTTACTGCTGTAATAGCGGTCTTGTGTAGCATTTCCTATGTTGACTAACATCAGAACGAGCGTCCAAATTTTCAATAATATCTCACACACTTGGAAGCTTTTCCACATATTAAAAGTCACGTTGATTTAGGTGGACTTCACTTACTCTGATGTCTTTTTTCGAATACTTTCAAATTCTTGCACAAGCAGATGGGCATGTTTTCAAGTTCTGTTGACCTCCATTTCATTTGGTTGATATGCGATGGAAGCTTGGAATGTTTGTGAGTGTGTGTGATTTGGATTTTTAATGTAGCTTTAACAATTTTTCAGTCATATCACTACAGTGTCTGCAGTGTGGCAGTTTATAGTGATGTCTAGCACTGGGGCATCATGTCGCAGACATGTAGCATGATGTTCCACCAGTCACATTATCCTGACACCAGGCTGACTTGTCCTAACACTAACCTCTAAATGCTGAACGCCAAGCAAGGCAGCTGTTAGTACCATTTTTGTAAGTCTTTGGTATGACTCAGTCGGGGATCGAACCCATGACCTCTTGCATCTGAGGCGGACGCTCTAATCACTATGCCACAGGAGCAGTCGGAAGCCTGGAATGCCAAAATTGGCAAACAGGATAATATCTTGAACCAGAAAGAAGCTCTCTAAACACTTTTTGAAATATAAGCATAATTTTATTCGGTTCATTAAAAAAACATTCATCAGCCTAATCCGATACTGGCATTCCTGGCTTCCATAGCATTCCATCCAGCTGAAAAGAACGTGAAAATGTGTCCATTTGTTGCTGCCAGATTTTGCATCCATCCAGATAAAGACTGAAAAGTAAGTACAATTAATTAGATATAAATTTGTGGAAGAGTGTTGGTAGGGGCTGCCAGGTGTGTGAGATATTCCAGAAAATGTTACCTCTCATTCTTCTATCAGTCGACTTAGGAACACACTACACAAGGATGTTATTGTGGCAGTAAGACGTAGCACCAAAACAAAATACATCATGTGATAAGTCTTGCATTGTAGGACTAGTATTATAATGTAAGATGGTTCACTTGATATTTATGCTATTAGTGCAGCGTCTCACTGTCTAAATAATGGCCTTGTGTAGCATGTTCCCAAGTCGACAGACAGTAGAACTGGAAGTCAAATTTTCATCAAAGCATTGTCCCATATGATCCACATAATTTATTCTTGTGCTAAATCTTCAATAACATAATATTTAGACTTTGCTTTCTATGAATTGAATATTTTCCTTAATATATTTGCCAAATGTTAATGAAAACAGTCTAACAGAGTGGTACTTCCCAGACACACAGATGTCCTTCATTATTTTTCTCTGACAGGTTCACTTATGGTTTTAAACCAGTTTTATGAAGAAAATAATGCACACACAGCATTTAAAATCTTCTGGTCACAGAGTCTATTCATAAAACACAAATTGATTTTTACATATTATTGTTTAAGTTTCGAAACACAGATTTATGTATTTTCTATCATCAAATGATAACTTGTGGAAATTCACCAGTGATGGTTGCTGTAACCAGAGACATATATAAGACATCTCTGCTATAGCTTACTCAGGAAAGTGTTAATGGTCAATCAGTTATCAAAACACATGCCTCTGAATATGCTCTGTTTGTTGTCGGCATAATCAGAATCAACAACACCAGCTATTTGATGGCTTGATGCCTACATTTCACCTTGAGTTTAACAGAACATCAGAAATAACTGGCTATGGCAAGGCATAATTCTTAATAATTCTAACCAATTTTGAGTAATATTATACAGTTAATGAAGTAGTAATAAATTGTGAAATCAGAGTGCGAGAGAAGGAACTAGTGGAGTTCTCACAAAATAGTTATGATTATTTTTTTTAAAATGTGATATGGTACAGATAGATTGTTTGTTCTTTATAATGTCAATATTCAGAATAGATTGATTTTCATAATAAATGCAATGAATTTGTTTTCATCAAAAAATTTTAATTTTACCTACTTTTCATATTTATTAAAAAAGGAAATTTTAAATTAAACAGGCCTATCAGTGCTTCTAGATATCACCCATCATTTTTTATTTAAATCCGAGTCTTACTGCGAAAATAAATTATACACCCAAATTTGTACCCGAATTTTGTAATACACTTAGCATAATGAATGAAAACATGTTTATATAATCTGATTCCTTTGTATAAATGCCTGCTTTGTCATCTGATGAAGCATTTTTGTGTTTTTGAACTCAGTTTATGCCATATTGCTGCCATTGTTTACATGTTTTACCTATCGACGTGCCGTGAAGAGTTACTGATCTTGCTAGCATGGGTGACCTATTAAAAGAGGTAATTCGGGGGTTTTCCACAAATATTCTCACACATTATTGCATTATTTTTTGTAAAATAATCTAAAAAGTATTTAAAAGGTAATTTTAGGTCAGCATGTATATTTTTTTATTTAATTTTGCTGCATTTTGAAAAATGATGTCATTTATTTCTACCGAATATATTGTGCAAAAGGTCCTGTCATATATGCTAGATATAGATTGTTGACCAGTAAACCAAGAATACATTCGATGTAATAATGTTTGCTTTTGACACACGAAAGAGGAGAAAGTACCACTGGTAATGAGGTTGCCATTTTCAGAAAATCTAAATATTGATTTAAAGAGCCCTCTAGTGTTGTCCCTGTTGTTGCTATCTTTAATGAAACAATAGAATTTACCTATGTTGAAAGTGTTTAGATGGCTTTGTTTTGTTCAATATACTTTTGAACCTTTTAACCAATTTCAGCATTCCAAAATTCCATTGCATTCCAATCCACTGAAACTTGAAAGCACTTCAATTTGCGTGTGTAAGATTTTGAATTTATTAGAAGAAAGACATCACAGTAGGTAAAGTCAACCTAAATCAAGATGACTTTAATTTGTGGTAAAGCATCTATATATGCTGCTAAGCGTGTGATATTTTCCTAAAAAATATCGGGCCTTTTGTTCCGATGTCAGTTGACGTCAGAACATGCAACATAAGGAAGTTATTTAGGCAAGAAGGCATAGCACTAACAACATAAATATCAGGTGAGACATCTTACATTGTAGGACTAAGGTTGATTAGTCAAAAAATGTCAACGGTGTCCCAAGATTTGCTTTGTGTGAAAAAAATTACATAATTTCGTGACCCAACATTTTTAAGTTGTAAAAGATTACTTTTAAAAATGAGAATGTCCCAAGAACTATAGTGTCCCAGGATTTACAGTCATTACAGTAGGTATGTTTATTCTTTGTTAGATTTGCCATAATAATGACTATACATTGTATATTGTGATGTGTTACCCTTGACAGGTTAAAATGTATGTGTGATTTAGATTTTTATCATAGTTTTAACAATTTTTCAGTCGTATTACGGTATGGCAGTTTATAGTGATGTCTAACACTGGGGCATCATGTTGCAGACATGAAGCATCATGTCCAACCCAATTATGTTATCTTAATGCCAGACCGAGGAGTCCTAAAATTATGCTTATAATGCTGAGCGCCAAGCAGGGCAGCCAGCATGTCAAATGTACCTCTGAATGAACATATTAATTAGATCAGTGGACTGCATGCTGTTGTAGTGGTTACTCAATGCAACTACAGTCAACCCCTGACTTAGAGAAGTATTTTCATTCCTAAGAGTGACAGCAGAACTCGAAATCATGTAACTTGATAATTTTGGTTTCACTCACTTTAATTTTCATTGAAAAATATGTAATTTGGTTAACTTTAATACTGTTCATTTTAGCCATTTATGACTTGTAATTTTTTGTTTTAGGTTAATTCATTATTTGTTAGTCTTCACAAAAAAAAGCTAAAAAAAAATGTTAAAAGATTTGTGTAGGTCAAAATCATGCAAGTCAGTGGATACCTGTATTATACTATTTACTGCTGGCTGTCACTCCAAGGGTACTCAAGAGCTGTGATTTTCATCCATTAAAATCTGACTTGCGGGTGTACACTGATGAAAGCTTGTCAGACAGATTTTAAGAACGTTGATTTAAGACAAATAATACAAAAAAAAACAGCTATCAACTCATTATGGTATGCATACTTTATGATAGAAAAGAATGTTTTTCTTTTTATTTCTTTTATGCCTCATCACAATAGGTGGATGGATGGGTGACTGGATAGGTAGGTGATTTCACAGTACGTCAACAGAATGCTGACTACATACTGCCAATTAAAAGTTGAAAATTTAAATTTTAAAATGATTAAAGGTCCATTGAAAAGGTAAAACATCACAAAATAATCTTTATTTGGAAAGGGGCCAAGATCACATTAGTCTGAATTAATTTCTGCAGGATAAATGTTTACAGAGGCTACTGGAAACTAGTAAAAGTTTAGGTGAGCTAAGTGTTATGTATAGGCTCATTCAAAAGTAACAAAAGAAAAGAGTGAAGATAACAAGCTTTGTAAGTTTTAACAAAAATAATTTATTTCCCTAGAAAACACAGTGAAAAGCTAAAAATATGAAATAGGACTTAACGGTTTGTGAAGAAAATCCAAACATTTATCCTAGTACTGAAAAAATACAAGTCCTATCACTAAATAATTTTAACTGAATCCAGGTTCAGGAGTAATTCAATCACACGCGTTGTTTCACCAGAGCCACCACACCTATTGAGATAAACGGTTTTATGTCTGGCCACAGAAGTTGATCAATTAATGAATAATTGTTTTACCTTCCATCAGTTGGTGCACATGCTGCTCAAAATGAAAATTCATGGTCACCGACAAGATCGGAATTTCTTGTTGATGTCCAGTGCAGTTGTGTCGAATACAGACACGGCAGATTGTGGAATACTAAATACGATTATAATGACGTTAAATTAGTTGATATGGTAGCATGTTACCCTGGAAGTTTTCTTGGATACGGAGAGTGTTCTGAATACTTCAAAAGATTTGGACATCCAACACACGAAATGACAAGAGTTGCGATAAATGGACCCTTACCAAATTTTGACCTGTCTGGATTTGCCTGTATAGAGTCATTCGAGTTTACGGAAAATCTGCATCTGATTGTTTATGTTTGGTTTGGAAGACATTTCTCAGAAAAACATTGGGCTCCAATAGTACTGTTGCGATACATGCTTGATGTAGCAATATTGATATCATTAATTGTAAAGTGAAGCGATAATAACATATCGTCCGCAAAAACAAGTTTGGTTACCACAACCAAAGAAATATTCTGATGATGAAAATCCTGATACGACTGATTATGAAAATAAGGTTGCAAAAGATCTCGGCAGAAAAATAATTGGTAAATTTACTCAGGGTAGTTCATGTGATCATAAACGACATTGTGCAAGATTAATTATGGACGATGCTGAACTCAATTTTGCTGATACAACAGAGAAATGTACATTTATAAACTGAAGTAATGCTTATTTGTCAGACGGAACTAAATTAGGTACAGTTGTGAGCTATATTGATGGTGAGTCACTGCAGTTTACTCATTTAAGATCTTTGATACTCATGTACATTTCGATAAATTTACTATCAATGATAAACAGATTTCCTCTGATCTCGGTTACAGTCACCATGGATTCATTTTATATAAATAAAAAGTACACGGATTCATTAAACCATTACTCGGCGTTAATGAGTCGTGGGGTGAATGGAGAAAAAAAAAAGAAAATATCCTTGGTTATTCTGAATCCGCCGATGTTGAAATCAAGGAATTATATTGCAAGAATAATAATCAAATATCAAAAAACTGAACTAATACGTCGTTTCATGCACGCGCACGAAGAACGCGTGGTTGTTTCATCATCTAACAATCACAGTACATGATATAATCACATATGCTTAGAAATGATCTTGGCCACAACCAATTGTTTATGCCGGTTGTTTATCCACGGCAATCTAACATAATGCTTACGCAAGCCAAGAGTCATATTTACGTTCTAAATAAACTTGATGTTTCTTTCAAAAAATATCAGATCCCGTGAATATAATCATCATCATAATAAAATATAATGATACAAAAATGAAATAAAAAGAATTCAAATTTTAACACACAAGTAATTAAACTACATGGTTGTAACATAAGGAATTGTCGATTACACTCCTGTTGATTGAGTTATGGCCCTTGACATGTAACTTCACATCGTCTCGTGAGATGTAACTAGCGTAACTGAAAAACCATTCAACATATTCTTAAGTAGTTTGGTATAAATATTGTTTCTTGGATTTACATGTGCCTTATTTGGGCTTAGTCATTTCTTATGGAAACTTGAAATGCCATTAGCAGATCTCAAGAACTATTTAACACATTCTGAATTTAGTGAAAATATTATTGATTTACACCTAGATATTCATATTTTTGGATTTTGTCTGCACCATTTTGGGCAGAGTTAAACCCCTTGTCTCTTTATCTAATGGAAAGTTGCTTATAATGAGCATAGCTCAAGAACCATTTAACACATTTTGATGCCATGTGGTCAGAACATTATATCTTATCTACTCTATTTTGTACAGAGATAGTCACTTGTTGATCAGTTTCACATTTTTATCTTTACATGAAATGTTGGTCCTGTTGAAGGAATTGGATTTCAGACATTCCACATCCTGGTTTTGAGGAATCATGGCCCCAGAATATCAATCCCTAAAAACTTCCACTTGCCAACACAAGTTCTGCTTAAGGCCCTATGGAGCAAATTGTAGTGGAGCAACGCACCTATCACTAATAGCTCCAGGCCTTGTGTTTTGTAAAATGCAGGAGAGCTATGAACAGCTCCCACTGGTGATGTTAAGGAGATTTATTCACTCTCCTCAGATATTTACAACATCCACATTGACGTCACATCCTTTATGACACATGATGTCATATATGAAAATAGTGTAACTTGTAAATATCAGTAATTATTAGAGGCAACCGCAGTGAGCCAAAAGTTGAGAAGTTTACATATTTTGCTTAGAATGTGTGTCAGTAAAAGGTAGATCACTTATAAAATGGAACACTTTTATGGCTTTCACTTAACTGTGCTAATGAGGAAGCACTGTGCCAAAGTAATTGCAACATTGTACACATTTTTATTTCAGTGGATGGTGGTCATAGAGCTATCATCTTCAGTAGGATTGGAGGGATAAAGCCAGAGATTTATCCAGAAGGATTGCACATGAGGTGAGTAGTTTTTGTCAGAGATTAGTCCAGAAAGATTACAAATGAGGTTAGCAGTATTTGTCAGAGATTTGTCCAGAAGGATTACAAATGATGTTAATAATATTTGTCAAGTTGGTAGACTGCAAGACACAGACTCACTTTTCCTATGGTAACATGTGATATGTGGACACTGCATAATCTTAAGATTCCATGTTTAATTTGGTATAAAGTTTACAGTGGCCGCAGATTTTAATTCTGTTCGTGTGAGTCATAAAAGTTAATGTATTTGATGTAGGCAAGGACGTCATATACTGGGATACATTATAATTGAAAACCAGGGTTCTCAATATTTGTGTACGATCGGATTGTAGCACATGGAATTTAGATCTGACTCATTTCTGATGTGTGGAAATTCAGCTGATGTTTTTTGACACATGTAGATTTGTGCTGGAGTATTATTCTCAATTACCCTTGATTTGCCTATTGCCTAGTTTCCATAGTGTGTGTGTGCTGTCCATAACAAATATACTTTATGTGACCATGGTTGTCATTTGCTCAATTACTGTTTGCACCATGCCAGTCAATAGTATCGCACTTATGTAAAATCAATATAAACTGGGTGGAGCCAACAGGTCACTGATGTCATGCTTAAATAGTCATAATTGAATGAAGATGAGATTGTTGTGAAATTTTTTAGCCAAAACACGAACACAAGGGAACTCAGTGTTCCCACATGGATCTAGAATTATGGAAGAAGTCTAGAATTTGAAAATTGCTTTTCCAGGTCTTGAAAATGTCTTGACAGATTGAAAATGACTTTAAAAAAAGTCTTGAAAAAGTTGTAACTTTTATTATTTTGTTCTTAGTCAGAAACTGGTAACATGACCACACTTTTGCATTTGGGAGAAGTTTTATTACATTGATTAGGAGCTCTGTACATTTTGGGTGGTTGGGTCTGGAAAAGTTTGGAATCTTTTTTTTAAATTTGTGACAGGAATCATGTGTGTCATATTGGCAATTAATTTTCTTAATTTGGTGAAATGTTAAAATTTTAGAATCAGTTATGACTTAACTACATTCCCTAGTGATCAACTGCTGGCATTTCTTTGGTTGCACCTCAAATTGCACAGAATTAGGCAAACTGAAAAATGACTGTAAATATTTAATTGACATTACAATCAATGAACACATCTGAACTTGAAAGTCACAATGGTGCAGAGAAGTATACTTTCTTTTCTGTCACTGTCTCAGAAACAACCTGACCCTCATACTCCAAAGACAAAAAGGTAAATGTCCTAAAATGGTTAGAAAAATTTTTGGTTCAATGAAAAAGTGAATTTCTGAAGGTGAAAAATGTTTTGAAATGTTTGGAAATGAAGTGATATGTGAATGTTGTAAGGATGCTGAACAATCAAATGCATTTGCCACTGAAGGTAGTTCCAATCATCAGAAAGTGCCCTCAATTTTAATGCAGAAAGGTTATTGCCAAGTTTGTAAAGAGCCAGTATGTTCTGTTTACAGATGACATCATAGTATACAAAGTCACCATTTGTGATGTTCATCTTTGATATTTGATTAATATATAACTTTCATAGTTGTGTGGGTATTTCAAATGATTTGAGGAGTTAACAATAGGATATTTTGAATGTTAAAAATATAGTATAAACTAGTTCTCTGTTTTAAATATAAACAGTCATACATAATTATAAAGAGAAGTCATTAAGGACCATGTCAGTCTCACAGTCGGCTTGTCTGTTTCATACAAAATTCTGTACATGTGTTTGTCTGATGTTGAATTAGACTAAACATTTTAAGTATCAGTTTTCTTCACAAATAACAATTCCAACTTTTAGCTTATGATGGCAAAAAAGAAAGATGCTTGTGATTTCAGTTTTGAGATGCATTTTGCGGTCAAGGGTCAAATGACTTTTGAGTTTTTGAATCTCTTGAGAACTCTGCAAGCAGTAAAATGAAATCCATGACCAAACCCATGTTATATCAAGGACAGTATTATAATGAGGTATATTATAGTGAGGGACCGTTGTGCAATGTCGAGTTGGTCCTAAATGAAAATTGCAGATACAATGTCCAATAGTGCTGCCATGGCAGTCATTTTGAAAATCTGTCACAACTCCACCTACATGTAGAAAAAGAGATGGATACTGAATTTTTAGATAAATATTGAACTATGGCCATTTCTTCTTCCCCTTCCTTTTTGTTTTAATCCCCATTTTTGACATGGGGAAATCCCCCTTTATGACAAAATCCTTGGAGCATCTCTGAATATGGCTGTTACGAAAGCTGTCATGAAAAGCCTCCTGTCACTACTTCCCCTAAATGGATGATTTTTATGACATTGGGTTTTGACCAAAAGACTTCTAATGATGTCAACTTTGATCTTAATAAAATGGTGCCAGTGGTGCAAATCTGACATACACTATTTCCACCACAGCAGCTGATTTGATAACCTTGTTATCATTGAAGAACATCAACACTTCGCAATCACAAGGAAGAAATTGTCTTGAATTTCTGGAAATTATTTTTGTCTTGTAAAGCGTTGGGTGATTTCTTATATTTGTTAAAATGTGTTGATGAAATTTTCAGATCTATAATAATAATAATAATAATAATGACTTTATTTAATGAGGGTAACACAGCTAAGAACTAACCTACCTTGAGGCCCTCATACAAAGGAATTTTTTTTATTTTAGCTGCATCTCTTAAGCCACTGGATATATTGGGTTTGGAAGAAGGAAATAGAGTGGGTATTTCTAATCTCAGCTGGAATACTATTCCAGAGCAAAGTTCCAGAGTATTGGAAACCTTTTCAAAATAATAAAAAATTCCTTATTATTATATATTATAGATCTGAGCATATGATGGTGTGTTGAACCTTTATGTTTTAGAACTTTCATCAGATAGTTGTTTTAAATGTTGTTCAAATTTGCTGTATAAATCAACAAAAAATGTAATTTGAACTAAACTGCAGATGATTGTCTAAGTGTCTAATTAGATCTTACAAGCAAACCCTGCTGATATGTTAATGATCAGTTCATAGATGGGGCAAATAGGTGGATGGAGTGTTGATATGGTCACATAAACTGATGCTTCCACCTCACCCCCTACCAATATTATTTGTCACTGCATCATCCAATCCTTGAAGTTCTATCCTTGGAAAAACCCTAAAGAAAACGTCCAGGTGGCAGTGTTGTTCAGTGTTTATAATGGAATCTTGTAAGTGGCTTCCTGTGTGGGTTGGTAGTTCTTATTGGGATCTTTCTAGGTTTTTGTCAAGACTGTGTCACAAACCTTTTGCCATTATAATTTATCATTTTCCACATGTCATATTTACAACAAGTTTGAACATTTTTGTATTGTCTTAATATGAGCCTTGTATCCATCTTTTATTTTTTCAGAATACCTTGGTTCCATTACCCTTATGTCTATGACATCAGATCCAGACCCAGAAAAATAGCTTCTCTCACTGGAAGCAAAGGTAAATATGTACTTTCATCTGTAAAGCCTTTCTTGGTTTTTCAACAGAATGCAGGCTATTTTTTTTGTTTACTGGTTACATCAGAATAAATAAACTGAAAATTAAAGTATTTAAAATTATTTAAGATGAATTGTTTTATTTTTATGGAGTTTATGGTATTAATTCAGACTTCCATTTGTTGAATTCTTTCCCTACCACTGAGGCATATATCCGTTGCATATATGTACCTTGCCTCTGCAGCGACTGTTAAATCCGCTTGCAAACAAACACTGCTTTCCACCAGAGCAGATTTATCCGCTTGCCTGTTACGTGCTTTGGCAGCAGATAGTTCCACTCCACATGTTCATGTTACAAATGATCTAATTCATCCAAAATGGGTTGTAAAAGAACATTCATCCGATCAAAATAGAGTTTACAAATAATGGTTCTTCATGTGAAAGATGTAATGTACTACATATTGCTACTAAATCCTGGGATTTTCTGGAATTTAGTAACAAGCGGTAGTTAATACATGCAGTTGTTGACATTGGAAACAATGGCTTTTGTTAGCAATTCAGAATCATACATTTTTAGTTTTTCCGGAGGACAAGATTGATGTTGATATAAGAAATGTTAGCAGTGACATCTAATTATCATCTTTGTCCAAGTTTGTCAGAAATTGAGACAGAATCAGACAATTAAGACATTGCAGTGTGGATAAGAGCCAAGTGCTTTGCGGGTCAAAGATTTCATTACAAGCGTTAGTCTTACTTTTGTTTTGGATGAGAGAAAAAAAATTGATGGATTTTTTATTTGAAAATTTTTCCCTGGTAATAAATCAAAGAATTGTGGCTGAAACTAAAAGTTATGGAGCAAAATTAATGAAAGAGAAGCATGACAATGAAGTTTAAAAAAAAAAAAATATGCAGCTTGAGGTGTCCATAATGTGCAAGTGTGGTGTTTGTCTTTGTGTAAAACAAAATTGCTTTTACAACTATCACCAACAGCAAATTAATAACTAATAGAACATAATGACCATTTATATATTTGTAAATAATTAAGTGTATAGATCTGACATACAACCTTGTCTAAAATAATGGCAGACAAATTTTAGTGTTACAAATAGCGTGTTCTCTGTTCAATTCATGGAGTGTTTTGTCAGTTTTGTGGAAGTCAGCAGGATAAAAAGAATCACACAGACAAAATGAAGTTATAGCTTTTATATACACATGGTTTAGTATATAAAACAGTCAGTTATGAGGAAAATAACTAAAAACAATTGGCCCATATCCCCAAATCATCAACTAAAACTTGTCATTTGGACGCAGCAGCATAAGGCCCAGGTAGTCATCCTATAAATCTACTGCATTAATGACCCCAGCAGCTTGGCAGAACAGTGAGCCACTACAGCAGCACCAGTAGCAGACATGCCTACCATCCCGCATTTTGCGTATTAGTCCCACAAAATGCCTAAATTTGCCTTTGCGTCCCGCAAATACGCATTTAGTGTTGAAAATCCGCAAAAGTGGGGATAAAAAGTCCGCATGTCATAAAATATGCTATCACCAACCAGAACAGGATATTATCAAACCTGCGCATGCACGATGGTTAAAACAGCCATTACAAACACGTGTGATCTGAGGCGGTTCTGATACAAAAATCTACATTCACAGATTCTTTTACATTCTGTTTACAATTAGTTCTTTTTTATTCTGGACAAAAAATTCATGGCTTCTAAAAGCAATTGGATATCGATGACAGTGAATCAAAACTTACATCAAAAAACGCTCACAATGTTTTCGTCAAGAATACACTAAGGAGTATGAATTCATAAAGCCAGCAAAAAATCAGACACAAATGCTTTCTGCAACAGCTGTAATTGTGAATTTTCAATAAAGTCTGGAGGAATGTTCGATATACGCAGACACGTTTCCAGAAAAAGGCATTCTGACCTTGAAAAAGAAGTTAAACGCTCTAAGAAAATTGTTGGATTTTTTTTCATTATCCGCTGGATCTAGTGCGACTTCATCTTCCATTCCTAAGTCTGATGTAATTAGAGTTGAAGTTATGTTAGTAGATATTATTACTGAATTCAATCTGCCTATGAGTGCACTTGATACATTTTCAAAGGCTTTTAAAATTATGTTTAGTGACTCTGACATTGCTAAACAATTTCAGTGTGGTAGATCAAAAGGAACTGCTATTGTTAAAGAAATAGTAGCCAATACTACATTAAAATTAGCTGAAAGAATGTGGAATTGCCCATTCACTATTTCTACAGATGGAAGCAATGATCAAGGAAACTTCAAGATCTTTCCTGGACTTGAATTTTGTATATTTTTATATATTGTAAATAGGTGGGTACCGGGTTTTATACATAAATATTTATTATAAATATGCATTACTGGTATTTAATGATGTTTTGAGAGAATTTATTATTTTTATTCACACTAACATACTTATGTTCCACATTTTCATGCTCTGTCCCTCATTTTTGGTGGTGGCGTCCCTCAAAAACATTTTCTGGGGTAGGCATGTCTGTAGTAGTGAAAGAGTTAAAATGACAATATGACCATTTTTTAAAAAATAGCCCCAAAAAATATGTTTCTGTGTTTTGGTCTGTTTGCTTACAAAATGTAATTTGATTATTTGAAATCAAAGTACAGAAGCATACCAAATATGGTGGGGAAACTATATTCATATAAATGTTCTCTTAAAATCCCCACATTGATATGATTTTTAGCATCATTTACTTGAAAAAAATTGTTCAACTTCTTGAATTGAATTTATTCATGAAAATTAATGATGCTGAAATATTCTTAGAGTGATTAACTTTGAAATGTATACTTTAATTTGTATTTATGTATGTATGTATGTATGTATGTATGTATTCTAAAGGCTCCTAAACAGGCATGAAACCAGTGTTAAGTTAATCCTTAATACCATAATTTTTGTGTGAAAAGGACTGCCCCTCTGAAGTCTGCTCGGATGTGACATCAAAGAAACCAGCGTTCATTTCCTAGTTGAGTGTACATGTAAGCGCCAGTGATTATTCGGCACATAGACAATGCCTAATCATTTTATAATGGTGTTTAATTTAAATTGTCGCTGATGTGAATATAAAGTAATCAAAGCTTTCTCAGAATTCGATTTGGACAGTATTGTCAAATCATCGATATGCAACCTGGGGAAAAGCAGGAGGAGTGGAAAACATTCTAATCACCAAAGAGCTGCTTTTATTAACAGGTGGGGCTTGGCAAAAATATTGAAAAGGAAGTAGAAGCAGCCAAAAGAGGACTCAGAAGAGTAAAAAAAAAAAAACATCTTGGAGGAAATTAAATAATTCAGAGTGTAAGAAGCTATGACTGGAGGGAGATGTCAGCATCCTTTTTGTGTCAGCTGACAAACCGGCAGTTGCAGCAGCAGAGAAAGGGACACTCACACTAATATTTCAGTCCATTGTAGTCCAAAGAAAGGAGCAAGAAAGACAAGCGCAGGAGAAATCAGCGTTACATATGGAAGAGAAAATGCAGAAGCTAAAGAGCATTGGTTAACTTCTGGGTCCAGTTGCACTGATTTATTATAAATATCTTTTCCCTTTCATATTTCATTACGTTTATTTATTTAGTGTTCTTGTATTTGTTTCTTGTATTTAAATTAGTAACCGAAGTAAAGTACTTGATGCTTTGAGTAGTCATTGAAAGCAGAGCACTGGAAATTGAAACGTGATTGAATTTCAGTTCTACTTATTTGTATGTACCCAGAGATGGTAAACACTTAGCTTGCACTGTACATTATTGTTCAGACTTGCAGATGGCATTGTACATTATCTTTCAGACTTGCAGATGGTAAACATTTCCTTAAGAGTACTATCCCGACCAGATGCAAAGAATCTTCCCCAGATTTACAGACAACTTGGAATGGACTATGATGAAAGAGTTTTGCCTTCAATTTGTAATGAGGTACTCATTTTTTTTAATGCAAATTATAAAAGTTTTTTATATGTAACATAACCTTGACACTGGGAACTTGTTTAGGGGCTTCTGATAATATTTATTACTAGAAGGCCAAATAGTCTATGAAACTAATAATTTAAATTGAAGCACATCAGCAGGAGCGAAAAAGAAAGGGAAGAATAAAAAATATTTGTTAAGGTTCTATGCTAGGAAAAAGAAAATAAATTTCTAAGCTAAATGAAAATTTAGACATAGTCAGAAAGAAAATAATGAAAATCATATCTTCAGAACCAAGAAATAGATCAGTTGGATTGAATTCTTGCACCCATAAAGGCATATGTATCATGCACACATAAAGGCATATGCATCTTTCACACATAAAGGCATATGCATGCATCTTGCACAAGTAAAGGCATATGCATCATGCACATGTAAAGACATATTCATCCTGCACACATAAAGGCATTTGCATGCATCTTGCACACATAAAGGCATATGCATCATGCACATGAAAAGGCATATGCATGCTTCATGCACATGTAAAGGCATATGCATCATGCACACATAAAGGCATATGCATCATGCACATGTAAAGGTTATGCATGCATCATTTTTACATGAAGGCATATGCATCATGCACACATAAAGGTAAAGGCATATGTATCATGTACTCAGTTGTGCTGCCAGTAAAGGCTTCATAGCGTTCTCTCCTTTTATGTGGGCAACTTTACATATGTGGTTACTTGGGCTTGACATTAATGGTTGTTACACTAGATTTGATTGGCATATTGGGCATATCACCCTGTATTCATCAACAAGTATTAAAAGTTTGTTTAAAATTCGGCCTGCCAGGAAAACCTAAAATGGCTGACTCCATGCATGGTTCCTCTTCTGATGATTTTGTTCTGTATATACTGGCTGATGAAACTTTGGCAGAGCTCATGTTAATAAAAGGTCTTATTTTGGAGTAGATATAGTGGAGAGACAATACTAATGAACTTCAGAAAATTGTACATAACCATAGAGAAGTTTCCCAACATGTTCAAGCTGGCTAAGCTAGCTTTGTATATGTCCCTTAAGACAGGAGACCGTGAAAGGGGCTTCTGTTCAGAGCAATATCCATACATAAACAACAAAGAGATTAAGCTTGGAAACAATCAACAGATTAATGCTTGTACAGCTAGATGGGACATCTTTTAAGGATTTTTGATTTCAGTATCGCTCTAACAAAGTGGAGGAGGAAGAAAGAGAGACATATATTATTCAAGTGGTAAGTAAATATTGAACTACAGCCATTTCTTTATATCCCCACCCACCCAACCCAACCCACAACCATTTTTTTTTCCTGCTCCTTCCATATTTTGGTGTCAGATGGGGAGCTCCCACATTCAGATAAAATCCTGGCAGCATCTCTGCAGGTTGTTGTTGTAGAGTTTAACACCATTTTTCAGCACAGGATATTCTATACATGGAGGCCAGTATAACTGGTGGAGGAAGAACCCTGGAAAACCCTGGGAAGAACCACTGACCCACAAGAAGCTACTGGCAAGCTTTTTTACATACCCACATTATTTGCAAAATGAAGCCATGAACTTAGACTGGCCACAAGAGGTAGGACTTAGTTGTTCGATGTGGATTTACACGTTGTCAAACATAGGATTTTATCCACATATAATCTTTAGATATCACTGAAATTACCCTTTGGCCAATAATAAGTCAATCCATGAGAAATACTGGTAAGAGTATGAAGTGTACACTAATGTCTTGTGGACACAGTTGTCTGCATCAATTGCACAAGTTATTGAATTATTGAAATCAGACCTAATAACCATTTACCAGCTACCTTCGGGTCTTCCTTGTTGGGGGCAGGGGGGGATGTGCTATCCTTGGGCCATCCTTGGAGGGAATGCACTATTCCTAGGCCTTCCTTTGAAATCCAAGGTACGGCAATGTTACACAGAATTTTTACTTTTGTTTCCTAGGTTCTGAAGAGTGTGGTAGCTAAATTTAATGCTTCCCAGCTTATCACACAGCGTCAGCAAGTCAGCTTGTTGATCCGACGAGATCTTGTAGAGAGAGCAAAAGACTTTTATATTATCCTTGATGATGTTTCCATCACAGATCTTACCTTTGGTAAAGAATATTCAGCAGCTGTGGAGTCCAAGCAGGTAGGTTTCAATTGGCATTTATGTTTAATTTTTTTCTTAGCCTTTTTATTTGACTGAAATCGATTTCAGTCTCATATTTGTAGCTAAGTATTCATTCTCTTGTACCAAATTTTGTTTATGTTACTAATAAATGCAACAAGTGTATGGACTTGCTAAAATTGGTAATAAAATATATTTCCACTGGCTTTCAGGTCGGTGTTATTTGTCAAGTGAGGCAGCTCAGATTAAGGTGAATGATTTAACAACATAACACTTATCTCCAGTGAATATTGTTTCACCTATCATAATACTTCAAATAATGGTAGAAAATGTTTAGAAAAGAAAGCACAACAATAATTTCTCAAGAATGTTTCAGATGTTAATATAAATTCTCTGAGAAAAGAAAATTGAGAACGATAGGAAGACTATGATTGTTTCTGATTGACAGTGAATAAAAATGGACCATGAACAGGTTTAAAAAGGACCATAAATGTATGAAATGAACTATGAATTTGTATAAAATGGACCATGAATATGTATACAATGGACCATGTGTGTAAAATGGACAGCGCATGCGTGCAAAATGGACCATCAGTGTGTAAAATGGACTATGAATGTGTGTTAAATGGACCATAAATGTGTTAAATGGACTCTGAATGGACTATGAATATGTGAAATGGACCATGAGTGTGTTAAATGGACAATGAATGTGTGTAAAATGGACCAAGATTGTGTGTAAAATGGACCATGAATAACAGTATCTCTTGAGGTATGTTCTTCCAGATAATCTTGTGTAAATTAGGATCACTTTAAACCTCTAGGCTATCAGTGTTCTCAGTACTTTGATTTGAAAGTGGGTGGGTGGTTTGGGAATTAGACAATCTGAACATGAATGTTATTGCATAGAAAGCATTTATATGACCATTCCAATGACAAGCTATCTAACACAATTAAGAGTCATTGTTTGGCAAATAAACTTTCATGCCATGAACTTCATTTTATTTTCAAATGGAACAATATACCAATTTTTTATATGATTTTTGCCAAAATTGCTTGACTATTTTGTCGTTATTAGTATAGTCATTCCTTTCAAAGTTTATGAAATAGTTGAATACCACATATTAAAGCTTAGAGGTAGATATTACTTTACAGGTTTCATAAAGTACATATTCACTTAACAGTCAGTTTGAGATTCTTGCAGCAACATAGACGTCTAGTGAACTGATTGATGTTGTTTTACTAGGTGCTATGATACAGCATGACTTGCATGTATTATGACAAAAACAATGTGACTAGGTGTGAACTGTGGTTTATTATTTTATCTAATGAGTATAATTTTAGATTCCATTTAAAAATAGACATTAACTAAAAATAATTTAGCCAGACATAAAATTGAAGTCACATATTTCTGTCCCACAGGTAGCTCAGCAAGAGGCACAGAGAGCTCAGTTCATAGTGGAGAAGGCAAAACAAGAGAGACAACAGAAGGTGGTTCAGGCAGAGGGAGAAGCGGAGTCTGCCAAACTTATATCCTTTTTTCTTAAAATTATTAAAAACCCAGGGTCTAATATTGTGTATAAATGGGGCTGTATCATGTATGACTGTTTAAAGATTTTTACCAAATTGCAGAAAGGTCATATCATTTATAGAACTTGCATTAGTGATCATTTTGAAGTCAGTAGTGAGTCTCCCTTGCCTTTTGTATTGTCTCTGTTGCTGTAGGTAACTTACTTGCACTTTCATTTTAGTCGTGTTTACCACCACAAACAGTAGAGAACATTTTCACAGTGGTCATCACTTGTGTGAACCACAGATGTTGTTTGGTTGCATACTGTTGGGAATCATCGGGCAGCTATCAGAGTACAGTCCTGGAACACTTGACTTTTTAGTTGGACATCCAGATTGTCCAGTCATGTATGTAGACTTGTAATACAAAATAAATAAGATCACAGATATAAAAATTCCACCTGTTGACAAGATGCTAAATAAAATATAGTTACAGGAAATGCTGTGGTGACTATATTAAGAAAGTGTACATTTCCTGCTTTCATAAAAAAATCTCTTCTCAAATGATGATTGCCTGCTTTCATAAAAAAATCTCTTGTCAAATGATGATAACCTACATATATGACAACCAGTGTGTGAGAGTAAACCAGAGTGACTATATTGTCTGTAATCTTGGTTCACATATAGAGCTTGTATGTGAGCTGTAAGGGCAGACATAGACTGTAGACAGTGTACTAGTCGGCCTTCCCAGGAGCCTGAGGGATAGGCATAGACACTTGTCATAAATGAAGGGGGGGGGGCATATCTCACACTGGTCAGTGATGCATTCTTTAGTAATCTGATGACAGAGGTTTGAAATATTTAATTTGGTTCATTTTTCTCAGTTTGAAGTTTTGTAAATAAAAGGTTGGATGGTTTTCTTCATGGTTTCATATTTTTATCTACCTGAAAAACCACTTGCAACTACTGTTAAGCTCTCAGGAGTGTATTGTGCAAGTTATATAAAGTGAAAACTTTGTTACCTGTTAAACAATTGAAACAAAATCATTAAATTTTAAAAAGATTTTTTTTGACACCATTTTATTTTTCAGAAATCTTTCATTGACTTGGTTATGTTTTGAACTTTAATTTCTCATCTTGCAACTTGATTATAGTATTTATGTGATCTGTACTTTTTCCATCTTCTCTACAAAGGGAGGCAACCCCTTTCTGTACGGGAATGACTGTAACTTTTGGCAAATTGTAATTAATATCTATCATATGAAACAATCTGTATTGTTTATAACACCTTTTTCGACAGAACATATTTCTTACTTTATCTTATCGTAATTATGGCTGCATTAAACTGTTTTTAGAAGATTACATAGTAAGGAGAGTGATAGTTGGAAATAGAATGGTTTGCATTGATTTGCATGTAAAAGGCTGTCTAAAGAAGTGGTAACAATATCCTCAGTCTGTTTTTTAGTTTTAGCTGTTCTGGTCATCAAGCAGAAGAACCTGTAGGGTTGGGTGGTTTCCATCGTCCTTACTTATAACTCAGATTTGTTGTCGCTACTCCTCCTAAACTACTTGGAGGATTGCCACACATGCTCATCACATGGTCCTGCTTGTCCTAAATGAAAATGGTGCTGCTTGCATATCCATTATGGCTGCTGCCATCTTGTTATCACCACACAAGATCTGCCAACCCTTTTGATTTGGACACAAGTCTTATGGAATTGACATTTAAATATGAATTTGTGGGAGAAAAAAACACACAAAAATTATGGTAAAATTCAGGTATTAGCTTGTCCATGGTTTGATTTGGATCAGAGTTTCACATTTGATTTTGCAGAGTTTTCCAGGGGACCAGACTAACTTGACAGTAGTACCTCAGATGCTTTAAACTGCACATATTTAGTCATGCAGAACCTATGCATGATCAAGCTGTTGCTTATAGAATTTTCTTAAGATGGCTATGTTCGAGATGTAATTGACAGTAACCCTCTTAAAAAGTTTTAATAGTACAGAAGAATGAAAAGGAATATTCAGATTGGGGGGGGGGAGCAGGAAGGGTACAAGTTATGTTTCTTAGACATGAGTTGATTTGAGAATGTCAGATAGTGGGAGAGTTCATTGATTGCCAATGCCACACAAAATTAAAAAATAACCCCGTAGTTAATGATTCTGTCAAGTTGAGAAATAGCAAGATGCCATTGAGCTCCATAAGGTTTGGAACAGCTGCAGTTTGTGAAATTAAGGTCCAAATGTATTTTAAAATTTTTTAGTTCAGCATAATATTTACCATCTCTGCATCAATTTTATATCACATTTCTGAACTTTTTTTTAATAGATGTTTTCCAATTCAACAATAGCAGTTCTTGATACTTTGTTATACCCTAATGAAAACTGGTCTAATCTGTGGAAAGAAATCAGCTGTCTTACTATGCAGGTCTTGTTAGGGTAAGCTGTTCTGCCACTCCTCTTGACTGTGTCAGCATGGGGATTTTTATTGAAAGACATCTTATTGTATCTAGTTGGTTCTACATGATGGTGTCATGCAGATATATTATATGACCATAAAAGCAGCCACTTTGAAAATCTTGTTATCACTACATATCCTTAATGAATGATAATATTAGTATAGGGATTTCATTGAAAGACTTCTTATGATGTTTAGTTGGTGGTAAATTAAAAGGACATTGATCTGACCTCCAGTATGGCCACTACTACAGTGGCCATCTGGAAAAATTTTCGTATTGCAGTTTCTCATAGATGGTTGGTAATAACAACACTTTGCTTTCACCAGGAGACTTCTTATAATGTATAATTCGTCCTGAATAGAAATGGTGCAGATCCAATGTCGTGTATAGCCCCATTTCAGCCATGATAAAAATGGAAAGTCATTTTAACTTGGAGTTTTGATCAGAAGAGTTTTATTATATCTAATTCGTCCCAAATGAAAATGATGCAAATTGACCTTGGTGGCAGTCTTGAAAATATCGTTATGTATACCCCTTGAAAATAGATGATATATTGATATGGGGTTGTTCACTAATAGATTTCTTATGATAACCTAGTTGGTCCTAAATTAAAATGGTGCTAATTTGTAATTCAAAATGGCTGCCACGAAAATGTTGTCACTACACCCATCAGTAGTTACCCTGCAAAACTCGCGACAAAAGAGTGTGTGTTTGAATCATATCGTTTGGAACAGGCCAGGAACTGTACTCCAATTGACTCTGCACTAAATAACCTACTTTTGTTGCTGTACCATAATTCACCAAACCATCCAAACCTCGTGAATGGATGGTGATAATGAGATACGATTTTCACCAAAAGACTTACAGTTATGTCTGCTTGGTCCAGTCTGACATCCAGTATGTCCACCACATGAACAAAATTTGAAATCTTGTTATTGCTGTAGTGTCAGAGATGGTTTCAACACTAAGCAATTAAAACAAAGAATTGGTATTATCTTGAATTCCTAGAATTATATTTGCCCAGTAGAATGTAAGACCATTCTAAAGACTTGCTTGATTTATAGTTGTCCCTTCAGAGGCTGTGGCATGCTGGCTGCTATTGTCTCACTAGGAACAGTTTGCAGTACTCATAATAAACAATTTCTGTATGTAGCTACCTTTACCTTTTGGCCTTGAAAATACGGTCAAATTTTAAAAGGACATAATGCAAATTCTAATTCTATGAGGAAATAAGCAGTACTACCGTCAGTTTAGTTTGACAGCTTCTGTGTGGCACTCGAGACCATACTGAATAATTTTAGAAGAAAATGCTTATCAAAGATAATTGCTTAAATATTGTGTCCAAAAATATTACATGAATTTATTGTATAATTTCTCCATTAAGCAACAACAAGAAGGAAAGAAACAACATTTATGGTTTAGATTAAATGTATTTAGAAGGATTTATATGTTGTATATGGTTATAAATTAGGAATATGATTATACCAGGTTTCAGTTATGTCCCTTTGATCCTGTTTACTGTGGGAACCCACCAAGCCATTACCATGCTCAATATATGGATTCATTTATTAATCATAGCCCAAAATAATTTATTGGTACTAATTTTTCAGTGTGGGTTCATTTGTGTTTAGTGTTGATCTATCTCATGTTGTCACAGAAATATATATAGTCCAGATTGGAAAAGAGAGGTTCAACACATACACATAAACAAACACACCAAACCCTCTCTGGAGTTACCACTAATTCTTTAAGAACATACTGGCAGTTTCTGTTGAAACACGAAAATCCTTAACTCTATTTACATTGGTCAGGCCGTTGGCATGAATCCAGGTTACCTGAAGTTGAGGAAGATCAGGGCTGCCCAGAACATCGCTAGAACAGTAAGCATATCTTCTTCAGATACATGTTCCTAATCTGTTTGTAGAAATTGCACAGACTCACAGACCACCCAAGTGTGAAAACAAGATAACCACATCTTTGGTTTATATTGAAATTAAAGTGCCAAATTGTCTGCTTGCAGAGAGAGATGTCTGACAACAGGATGGAGGAGTTGGTGCCAAATACTGTCATTCATTAGTCACTGTTTCCACTCATTCTTGGTCAGCATGCTCTTTTTAAGAGACGTTACAAATAGATACCATATTTTGCCCTTTGTTTCTTGATTCTGAATAATCCTTAGGAATTTTCTCATGACAAGGAAGTATTAGATGTGATCCAAATGCTTATGGACACTGCATCTAGAATTAAAACATAACCAAGTTGATTAACAGAAGCTTCGACATATTTTAAACATGCTATTTCATATCTTTAAAATTTTATTGCATCATGTTACTAATTTCTTCTGTTGAGGAGAGTGGCTGAGCTTCTAACGTCATGTGTCCTACAACATGACTATATATGATCAAGCTGTATGGTGGCCTCTAAATCACCCAGCCTGCATTGCCTGTCCAGAATGTCAGTCACACTATGTGATCAGTCAGTGTCTTTAAATCACCCAGCCATTATACAGTATAGGGAATGTCAATCAGACCATTTGATAGAGCTGTCTTGTGGTATCTAAATCACCCACCCTGCATTCCCTGTACAGTGTCAATCAGACCATTTGATTGAGCTGTTGTGTAGTTCCAGACTCAACCAGCTTGCACTGCCTTTGTCAATCAGACCATACATATGAAATCTGCATTCAGATGGATAATGGTTGCTGCCAAATAGTTATCCCTGGCTAACAAGAGTGCCAGCAAGTGGTCTTTCGATGCCATTGCCATCTCTGTAACTAATTTCTGTATGTCACCACCACTTGAGTTGCTAATTAAAAGGACATCTAGCAATTTACTCTTTCTGTAGCTGGAGCCCCCAAACAATGACAGCACAACATCGTGACCGTCATTCAGTGTGCCACCATTCTCTTCTGGTCTGGATAGCTCAGTGGTTAAGGCATTGGAATTGTGACAATATGGATGCGAGTTTCCACCATCTAATCGTACCAGATTGGCTACAGTGGCGATCATACCAGATTGACCACAGGGGTGATCATGCCAGATTGGCTACAGGGGTGATCATAACAGATTGGCTACAGTGGTGATAATACCAGATTGGCTACAGGGGTGATCATACCAGATTGGCTACAGTGGTGATCATACCAGATTGGCTACAGGGATGATCAAAACAGATCGGCTACAGTGGTCATCATACCAGACTGGCTGCAGGGGTGATCATACCAGATTGGCTACAGGCGTGATCATAACAGATTGGCTACAGTGGCTTATAATACCAGATTGGCTACAGGGGTGATCATACCAGATTGGCCACACCAATGTGTCCTTGGGCAAGGCATTTTACTAGCTTTGTCACAGTTTAACCTTCAGAGTATCACTATGCTGTGAAACACCAAACCAAAGCTAAGCCAGTACCAACAAGTTATGGTGATGTATGTAAACCATTCTTGGATAACCTATCAAGAAATGTAAACCATGGTTATGGTAATCAGTTTCTCTATAATATTACTGGACCTTCGGACCAGATGTTCACTGGCTTTGTACCTCTTCCTCTCCAGTCCCAACACCATCTGAGCTAGTGCCTAAGGTCAATGGTTCTGGATACGGTGATCAGTCTTTCTGAAATGTATCTTCCCTAATAATTTACAACCCCATCTGGTCTTCTTTACTGTTAAAGGAGGCTTCCTTGCCATACACCCCCCACAACGCTGACTTCAAAGACGCAACTTATTAAGCTCAATCATATCTGCATGATCTGGCCCATGTCCAGGGAAGACTCGACCTTCAATGCATCCATTGAAGACATCTTCTGTCTTTTGTCTCCAGACTTTTATCACTCTCTCTCATCAGTGGTATAATTCCATTAATCAACATTGTAACCAAGAAAGACCATCCATCTCTTTTAACTGTTACCACATCAAAGAGGCATACAATATCCAGGTTCAGCAACCCAGAACCCAGTATTCATTTCACAGCAGGGACCAGAGAAGTCAGAATGACCCATCCAGGACATACCCACATACATTTGAACTCCCAGATGGTGGGGTTGTCCTCCCCAGATCATGGGTGTCTCCTGTCCTCCTGTTACTGAAATCTTGTGTACCACAAACTACAGAAATGTATTTTTGCCTTTTTTCACATCTTACTTCCAATGTAGATTCTTTTCTGTACTACTGCTGGTGATCACATGACTGTGAACTGGCTTAAGTCATGGCATGGAATATTCTATGTGTGATCAGAAGTACTTTTGAAAGAATGAAGGATATTTGATTTTGGTTGGATTACTAAAGATGTCAGTCAGCATTTTAAAAAATGGGGTCATTTTGGCTTTGATGTTTAAAGTTTGTCGAAATGTTTTTGTGTGCATTATCTCCCAATGCTAAAATGTCAAAATCTAAGCAACCAAAATATCAGATGAAAAGCAGTGATGCATGAGAACTCTGAGATTAGTTTAAAGTCTTGCTTATAAAAATGCATTCTGTGCAGTGTACATTTTTTATTTAACTTTTATGATAATGTTGACAAATAAGAATATAAACAAATTAAAAAGTAGGGATACTTAATTGATAAAAACACCAATGTACATTCCAAAGTATGCATTCGTAGGTTAGTACAAAAGGATGTTTGGAAATCCAGCTAAATATTTATAAAGGAAAAACATACCCTTACTTCACATTTGGACAGGCTTAAACTTTCATCCATTTCCAGAAGGTGAGATTATAGTCACTGAGTTGCCAGAAAGTTAATAATTCTTTTCAACTTCAAGTTGGTGCTGTTTTGAATGTGCAGAGTGAATTGCAGAATGAAGAAAGTGAAAGATGAAAGGGAGTTTCATGCCAAACAGAGGACAGTATTTTTTATGTCAGATGCTGGATTAGGTGAACTGGCAAAAAATATACAACAGCTTGGTGGCAAGTTTCAGAAGTCTTGGCTGTTATGATACATACAGCAGACCTGTTTACCCGTCTGTATTTTACTGTATTTGTACGGAATAAAGCCCATCCATACAGTCATACGGTCATTGATATGAAAATACGATTTGAGGTTGCATTTATTTTGTAAGTTTTTTAAATTAATTTTTAAGCCATTTTTTATTCCATTTCCTTCCGTTGTATCATCTCTTCGGTCCACGTCCACGTCCGCAGTCTGTGCCACATTACTGATTTTAACATTCTCAACATCCGGTTGATTAAATAAAGAAAAATGCCGCCGACAAGAAAGTTTCAGCACGAAACTGATGATGAAAATGGAAAGTCTAAACATAGAAAGCAGCATTTTCTACCAGTTTATAATACTCTGTGGCCATGCCTTAAACCATCGTCAAAAGGAGAACATTTGGTGCTCTGCACTGTTTGCAACTTAGACTTTTCCTGTGCACATGGTAGAAGGAATGACTTCACGGTATGTGGAATCGGAAAATCATGCAGATTTGGAATCTTTAGTGAAGGGAAATAGAAATATTTTGTCAATGATGAAGGGAAAGGAAGTTGGTGATCAACACATACTTCAAAAGCAAGTAACACGTGCCGAGACGATTCTGTGTGAGTTGATCGTAAATATGAATTTGTCATTGAGCACAGCTGACAAGTTAAAATGTTACAAATCAGAGATCCTCACTAGCCAATAATACCATTGAGGCTATATTAGTCCTGAAGTTAAAACCAAAGAATTTTACGAAAGAGTGGACAGATGACCAGCTGGATAAGATAAAGAGTGCCTATTATGTCGCCATTAAAAACCCATAGACTATGCCTTCATTAAAATATTAATTCCAAGTGGATCAGTTTGATATTGTTGACAAACTTTGTACAAAATAATATATGAAGCTCATTTCCATTCTAGTAAATGTTGACAAGCTGATACTAGATTTTATGAAATAAACAAGATTTCCTTCACCTATCTAGATGAAGTTATTATTTTCTGAGTGGATGGATAGTAACAGTGGCATAATGTTTTATATCAAGTCTTCCTTAACCATGTAAATTGTAGAGAATTGACTTTATTTAAAATGTTATGGATATGTGTGAAGCTGAGAAAACAAATTTTCTAGAGAAAGTAACGGAGGTAAATAACGGAATGAATTTTGGGTGTGTGGAGGTATTCTTTTGGTTTTTATCACTATAATATAAACAGGATTTTTAAGTCAGTGGTGTTCAATTTCTGCAGATTTTGCCTTGAAACACAGAATTGCCTGAATGCCAGCGTCTCACCAAACTAGAAGTTATTCACAGAATATTGTATAGTCAGTATGTGTGCAATATTACATAATGGTAATTATAATGTGTTGATAGTATCTACTATTTGTGTGTTGTTTCACAGGTGACATGTGTTGCGTTAAGATGTTAGAAACACTGAAGGAAAATACTGACTGCCTTCTAAAAATACTGAGAGACATTGCTTAAAGTACTGACAAGCAAATGTATGGGTAAGCAGGGCTGTATCAGTTACAACACTACACCAAGATGGAAAGAATGTTGCATAACATTTGCAAAAATTTTGGGAAAAATGACCCTTTTATGTCGGAAATCAGCATTTGAATTTTAGGATATCAACTCTTACATGACATACCGAGTTCCCAGATCACGTTCATTTTGGAACATAGATATCCATGAGACATAGCCAGACAGCTGGAAAATGTTACAAAGCAACCATAAAGAACAGTTTCCAAACTTGTCGAAGCTGGCTAAGATAGCAGTGCATATGCCTTTTCACACAGTAGATGATAAAAGGGGTTTTCAGCACAGAACACTTCATATGCAGATAATTAACAGATTAAGCTTAGTCAGCAGATTAATGCTTATACAGCTAGAGGGGACTCTTGAGAATTTTGATTTCAGTAGACAGCAGACTGGAATAGAAAGAAAACAACGTAAGTGTTTGTGAATAATAAGCTGTGGTCATTTCTCTTTTTCCCCCCTGCTCTTTTTGTTTTTTGTGACAAGGGGCAATCACATGCAAACCTCCTTTTTGATGAAATCCTTTCAGCATCTCTCACTAGTCCACCGGGATAGGTAGCAAATTTTCGAGGTATTGATCCCTGGAGACTCATACAAGGTAGACACTGTGCAGCTGGAAATAAAGACTGACGAAACAAACAGTAGCTATCATTCACAACACAAACTCAACAGGATTCTACTAGATGTTTCTCAAAGCCTATTGCAACCTCAATGCAAGTTTTCTCAACCAACCCTTTTTCAGATACCCAAAGTTCTGAATGGAGGCAGCAGTACCATTTAGGAAGCAGATTTTGCAGTCTTAACCTCAAAGAGGTTTTCTCAGATCTCCCAGGAAATTGAGGTTCACTGTTGGAGACTTCTGAAATATACATTTCTGCTAACAAACGTGATGGACAGAATCTCTTGGGCTAGATGGCCCACCACTTTGAATGTCTGTGAGGGAAAATGTTGAGTTCTCCAATGGTGCAAGCAGAGTAAACATTTTTACAAGCATCAGTACCATACATTGCTAAACTTCCACTGGCTTTTTGAGAAGAAAAGGCAGTCCTGTTCACAACCAAGGGCTTCTGTTTCAGTTTTGTACATGTTTCACGATCATAGACAAGAAGACTTAAACCAGCATAAAGACATCTATGAAAATTTAGCGATTTTGATTTGTCGCAACCAAAGGCCTTGACCTTTTGGTGGAAATGGAACCACCAATGGGTTTTGACATGGTTGAACAAGATACAGTTGGAAGCACCATCTAAAGCTTGTCTGACATGTCTTTCATACATGACCATCAGTCTTAGCATGGTTGAACAAGGTACCATTGGAGGCACTGCCTAATGCTTATCTGATGCGTCTTTCTATTAAACCATGAATTTTAACATGGTTGAACAAGGTACCAATTGGATGCACCATCTAAAGTTTATCTGGCATGTCTTTCATACATGACCATAGGCCTTGATGTGGTTGAGAAAGGTACCATTGGAAGTACCGTCTGAAGCTTACATGAAATGTCTTTTGTATAAGACATGCTTCCTCACCTGTGCAATCAGAATCAATGAAATTTTTGCCTTATCGGACAAGCCAGACTCTGCAGTTCCTTCACCATGGTTAATGTTTTCTCATGACAGTCTATGGTTTAATTTATTATGCAAAGGTTCCATCTGATGGAAAATGAGTCCATTTTAAAATTCTGTCTGATTTGGACTCCCTTTTTTTTTTTTCCCAAGAGCATCATTAGGATTTTGTTGGAGCTTTGAAGTGGTACTTGAAATGGAATGAGTCATTCAGAAGTGTGAGATCTTAATTGTTCTTTCCACCCAAAGAATGAAGTTACGATATATATTTCCACATAGTCTATAGTCTCTTTTGTCTTGTAGTCGTTGGACTATCCACTCAGCCTACAAGGAATGAACCTAATACAACAAGAATTTCTCATGATGTTGTGAGTTTGCACTCACCTTCCAAGGAATTAACCGCAGTCCAAATCAGTTTATTATGATGTTGTGACAGTTCGCACTCACCTTACAAGGAATTAACCCCAAACCACATGAGTTTATTATGATGTTGTGACAGTTGCCACCAGCTTAGCATTCAAGGCATACTGTTCCATGAAAGCTATTTTTCAGCCGTGGGATGGACCCCAGCTAAGGCAGCTATCTTGAGCTTCTCACCAATAGACCTTTCATCCGAATGGGCTTAATTGACCTAGTGAGACCACTTTTAGCAGTGCAGCAGGTAGTGCCCTCTTCCACTCCAGTTTGAAACTGGCAAATGATACGATTTGGTACTAATCCCTTCATCCATGGAAATTCACTCTTCACTGACTTCTTTCAAGGCAGATGGGGAACATTTTGCACTTTTATTGCTAAAACCAAATTAGGGTCCTAGCATTTCATTTTCACATTGTGGCTGGGATTTTCTTGCAGGCTTTTTTCTTTATCTCATTATATTTTGATTTTTTACAAAAAATTTTTCATGTAATATTTTTCTTTGCTATTAATCAGAGAAAGATTATTTTTTCAAGGTATTTCAGAGGCTGAATTTCTTTTCTTCAAAACAACATACATCACCCCCCTCCCCCCAAAAAATAAATCATCAATCACTTAGAATATTTAAGTTCTTTTCACTAAGCTTTGTGTCATAGTTGCTTTCAATTCTCTTCTGAGTAGAAAAGAATGTTAATAACGAACTGTTGACACAGGAAGTTTCACACAGCACTTTAGGTTTTGTGCCCTTTTTGGTCATTGCACATATTATGGCCATATGGCTTCCTATGAGTACAACAGAAATTATACATGGTAATTAAATTTAAATGATCAGAATATCTAGATAATATTAGTGTGATGACAAGTGAGCAAAAATACTTAATCAGCTGCCATTTAAATATGCAGTTTGAGTTTTTGCTAGTTTGTGAAACTTCACCAGAAAGTGAAAGTCAGAAATATTTCTAAACTTGTATGAAACAACAACTCGAATAAAATGTGCACTAAATTCATGCACAGGTGTCATCACATTAGTGTTCATCTACACAGATCACAGTGGTTATCTATACAAACTACAGTGGTCATCTATACAAACCACTGTGGTCTCTGAAGTTGCAGATGAATAACCAGAATTGCATCTAGAGTGCTATTTTGTTGGCATTTTATGTTAGGATTCCTGTTAATCATGCAGATGGGTTGACATTGTATGCTTTGATTCCTGTTAATCATGCAGATGGGTTTTGTATGCTTTCATTCCTGTTAACCATGCAGATGGGTTGACATTGTATGCTTTGATTCCTGTTAATCATGCGGATGGGTTGACATTGTGTGCTTTGATTCCTGTTAATCATGCTGATGGGTTGACATTGTATGCTTTGATTCCTGTTAATCATGCAGATGGGTTGACATTGTATGCTTTGATTCCTGTTAATCATGCAGATGGGTTGACCTTGTATGCTTTGATTCCTGTTAATCATGCAGGTGGGTTGACATTGTATGCTGTGATTCCTGTTAATGGTGCAGATGGGTTGACATTGTATGCTTTGATTCCTGTTAATCATACTGATGGGTTGACATTGTATGCTTTGATTCCTGTTAATCATGCAGATGGCTTGAAATTGTATGCTTTCATTCTGTTAATCATGCAGGTGGGTTGACCTTGTATGCTTTGATTCCTGTTAATCATGCAGGTGGGTTGACCTTGTATGCTTTGATTCCTGTTAATCATGCAGGTGGGTTGACCTTGTATGCTTTGATTCCTGTTAATCATGCAGGTGGGTTGACCTTGTATGCTCTGATTCCTGTTAATCATGCAGATGGGTTGACATTGTATGCTTTCATTCTTGTTAATCATGTGGATGGGTTGACCTTGTATGCTTTGATTCCTGTTAATCATGCAGATGGGTTGACATTGTATGCTTTGATTCCTGTAAATCATGCAGATGGGTTGACATTGTATGCTTTCATTCCTGTTAATCATGTAGATGGGTTGACATTGTATGCTTTGTTTCCTGTTAATCATGTAGATGGGTTGACATTGTATGCTTTCATTCTTGTTAATCATGTGGATGGGTTGACCTTGTATGCTTTGATTCCTGTTAATCATGCAGATGGGTTGACATTGTATGCTTTGATTCCTGTAAATCATGCAGATGGGTTGACATTGTATGCTTTGTTTCCTATTAATCATGAAGATGGGTTGACATTGTATGCTTTGTTTCCTGTTAATCATGCAGATGGGTTGACGTATGGTTTCATTCCTGATAAGCAGATGGGTTGACATCTTTGTATTTAAAAAGTTGACATCTTTGTATTTAAATACAAAATTGGGATATAAACAAATTTTATTGTATTATAAAACGAATATTGCAGAGTTTGACATTGTATATTAAACGTAATCTTTCATTTGGCATCATATTTCAGTATGACAGCAACAAGCCAGTGATGTAGATCATTCTTGTTTAATAACTGTTTTTGTTTTTTTCTTTTCTAGATTGCCACTTCTCAGAACCGTGCATTCCTAAATGCCAACACATTGATGCTTAATTTTTCGGATCCAGAGTTTGACATTGCTTCAGAAAATCTGGTGAAGAAAGGCAAGAAGTGATGACAAAGGTGTAAATAATGAACAGTTCTAGGATGTGATTTTGTAAATTGTGCTGAATAGTTGTACTGGAGAAATGTTTACGTTGAAATTGAGCTATTACTTATGGACACTGAAGTTCATTTTAGCCATGCCGGAGGAACTTTTCTTTCCAGAATCCTCGTGAAGTAAAAGCACCCTTTCATATAACATGGTAGTTTTATTTTTCACCATATTTAAAACTCACTAGCTCATAGATGCATTTGTTCATATAAATGAGATAGAAAAAGAGGATTGCAGAAATCGATGCTTCATCTTCTTGATAATTTATATCTAACCTTGTAAAACATGCACCCAGCCACAAACAGCTTAGACATGTACAGCACTGAATCACTTAACTTGGTTACTAAAATGGGACCTTGTAAGTGAAGTTACCTTGTACTGAGATATTTTATTTATAATATTACAATTAAACATGTTATTCATGACCATACCCCCATTTTAAAAGATCTCCCTTATAATGGGGTAATTTATATTAAGGCAGTAATGAAATTTTATGGCAGAGCTGGGTCTGAGCTGGTAGCATGTGAGTGCTGACTCTGTACAAACTAGTACTTCTTCTTCGGGAAATAATTGAAAGTATTTTCTTTGTACAAGATTTTCTTGAAGTGTTGTGCATTCAGTCCAGTGTCATAGATATATGGAATGGATGTCCATAAAATTATGAAAACACAATCCTGCAAAACACTAAAAAATTGTGACATCCATTAACCTGTCATCTATATTTATAATCAAAAGCAAGTAAATTCCATTACATTAGTTATTAAGGTAAGATAGTCCAGTTGACATGGTGGTATGTTTAATATTAAGGTATTAGTTACTTTTAGTAACTCGTATGAAAATAAGCTAATAATACCATGTTCATTTGTCAGTACAGGTTTTTCATCACAATTTGTGCATGAATAGCTGAATGGTATATAGAAGGTCTTTGCATTACATGTTTTTCTAATAGTAAATAAATATCTAGCTGAAATTATTAATCTTTATTTCTTGAGCTCTACTGTTCATAGACCAGATGAGCTTATGGGATAAACGTCATAAATTGTCCAACATCCATTAGCAGAAGTTGGTTATCACTAATCCTACCTGGATAATTGCCATGAAACTTTACACACACAGACATACTAAGGTAAAGTTCATTTCAAATGAAAATGGTGCTGCTCTGATATCTAGTATGGCTACCGCAGAAACCATTTTGAAAATCTTGTTATTGTTACACTTCCAGAATGGACAGTCATATCAACATGGGGGTTTCATTTAAAGACTTCTTATGATGTCTGTTTGGTTTAAATAAAAGTGGTACAGCTATGACATCCAAAATGACCATCATAGTGCCATCTTGAAAATTTTATTGCTACTTCTTCAGAATGACTGGACATACCAGCATGGGGTTTTTGTGAGAAGACTTCTTATGACCATCTAGTTGGTTGTAAGTGAAAATGGTGCCAATCTGACCTCCAGTTTGGCCAACAAAATGGCCATCTGGAAACTCTTGTTATTGCTACATCTTCTAGACAGCTGGTCATATCAACATTGTGCTTTCACCAAAAGGCTTCTTGTGATGTCCAGTTGGTCCTAAATGGAAATGGTGTGAACCTGATAGTCACCAATAGCATTCATCTTGAAAATCTTCTTGTTATTACTCCAGCAAAACTGGAGGTCATATTAACATGGGATTTTCACCAGAAGAGTTCTTATACTGTTTTGTTGGTGCTAAATTGAAAATGGTGCTAATCTGATGTCTCTGTTATTGCCACCATGGTAGCCATCTTGAAAATCTTGTTACTGCTATTACTCTAACATATAAAGTCATGTTGACATGCAGTTTTCGTTGGAAAAGTTCTTATGGTCTGTAGTTGGACCTAAATGAAAATGATGCAAAATAATCCTTGGCCATCTTGAAAGTGTTATCTCTACTCCTCCAAAATGGATGCCTTTATCAGAACGGGGAAAATCTTGCTATCACTATTCACACTGAATGGATGGTCATTTGACAAATGGGTTTTCACCAAACTACTTTCTTGGTCCCCATGGAACAGATAAGCCAGTATGTTCAGACAGGCCATACCAATAAGACATTTATTGCCAATACAGCCATACCGGAAAGCTGGGATCAGGGGCTTGGTACCATACTGTAAAGAGTTAAAATCTACTTGCAACACTTTAGTCCTAAATGAAAAAATGATGCAGATCTGACATTCGGTATGTCCACCACAGCAGCTGATTTGGAAAGCTTCTTATTGCTGAAGAATATCAGAGATGGTTTTAACAATCTGCAGTTAAAAGAAAGAAATAGTCTTATCTTGAATTCCTGGAGAAAAAATTTCACCCATTAGAGCATCAGTCCCCTCAGTGACTCATTTATTTTCCTTTATTTGAAAAAGTTATATTTATGATACAAATGACGTGAATCTTTACCTCTTCATCCCGTGGATTATGATAAGCTGACCATATTGATGATGTTGCTAAATTTTATATTTTGGACGTAGTCTTGTTTTTTATATTAAAGAAGAGACCAAGTTTGGTCAAAAATGGTGTTCTAAAGCAGATATGTTTCTGTTGTAATGTGTCTTTGCTATCGTTGATCACATCTGCTAAGGAGTGGGATAAACCACTGATTGATGTTAGATACTTTAATTATGTTACATGGACTTGATTTTTTTGTTGTTGTGGGGTTTAACACCATTTTTCAGCACACGATAGGCTATACATGGTGGCCAGTATTAATGGTGGAGGAAGAACCGGGGAAAACCCCGGAAAGAACCACCAACCCACGAGAAGCTACTGGCAAGCTTTCTCACATACCCACATTGGCTGAATCCGAGACTCAAACCAACGCAGACAGAGGTGAGATGGCAGTGATCCATAACAGAGAGCGCTTTAGACCATACATGGACTTGATGTTCAAAGAGTCAGTTGAAATGAGTTAACACAGGACTCTGACCACTATATCTTATGTAGGTAGGACTGGCTTGCCGTTTAATTGCCCCCATTAGTTTAGTTGATACAAAGACTTCTTAATGTGATAATACAATGCAGGTCAAGTTTTAATTGATTACAACAATGCAACCAACACCAGAAGTCAAAATATGGTCAATACTTAGATTCTCCTTCTCTAAATTTCAGGGCACTAACCACCATTTTTGATAGTAAAACAAGTGTTATATCAAGGTTTCTTTTACTAATTTTGATCATAAACAAAGAAAAGCACAACAACGCTGACAAAAGCAATAGATAGCTTCATTTCATTAAAGAAATTCAGTCCTCTGCTAATATCGCATTTCAACCAAGTGAAATATATGTCATCGACACTGGAAAACATATCCACTTGCTTCTGTTGGGTTTTTATTCCATCCATTATTGCACCCCACCTGACATCATAAATAGCTGGGTGGACATTGAATATTGTAGAACTAACACAGACATGTCAACAATGCCCCCATCATGTCCATGTAAATAAAAGAATTAGCTCTTTCATCCATGTTGGTAGAACTAAGACCTGTCAATAACAATGTTCCCATCATGTCCATGTAAATAACAAAAGAATTAACTCTTTTGTTCATATCAGTAGAACTGACACAGACATGTCAATAACAATGTCCCCATCATGTCCATGTAATAACAAAATGTTGAAGCTTATCATCGTAAGTACACAATAATATGTCATTATTAAACTGTGTCCCTATGTGCATGTAAATAGATGAATTAGCTCCCTTGGCCATGCTTGAAGCTCCTCATAATGAGAACACATGGAGATGTCATTAACATTGTCCCAGTTACATTTATGTACATAACGGAAGCATTAGTTCTTTGGTCATGATTGAGGCCTTGTAATTAGCACACACCAGCATATATTAGCAATGTCTTCATCATATCTATGTAAATAACTGAAGAATTAGCTGCTTTATTCATGTTTGAAGTGCCTTATAATAAACAGACTGATATATTAGCAATGTCCCCATCATGTATGTAAATAACAGAAGCATTAACTTCTTTGTCCATGTTTTGAAGCACCTTGCTTTGGATGTGTATTCTCAGTGCTAATATCATCACTCGAAATAAACCATTGTAAGTTTTCTTTTTGAGACTTATTTAACCACAAAAGTGGTAGCATGATGGTATGATTCCAAGAAATCATGATCCTCTTGGCGAACTTCACCATCACTCTCCTCCCATGATGGAGATAATATGTAAGGTCTGTTCTTAAGACTTATTTAATTCACAAAGTTGTAGCTACCTTCATGTTAGTATGCTTCAAGAAAATCATGATCCTCTTAGCAATCTCAGCTGCTTATCCCCTCCCATGAGGTATTCCAGGATAGAGATGTGAGAGTTACTTAAAGGATATACAAAAAGTTATAACAGTGTGCATGGTGGTATGCTCCATAAAGATCATAATGCTCTTGACAAACAGTGTGCATGGTGGTATGCTCCATAAAGATCATAATGCTCTTGACAAACAGTGTGCATGGTGGTATGCTCCATAAAGATCATAATGCTCTTGACAAACAGTGTGCATGGTGGTATGCTCCATAAAGATCATAATGCTCTTGACAAACAGTGTGCATGGTGGTATGCTCCATAAAGATCATAATGCTCTTGACAGATGACTTCAGATGTTGCTCCCCTCCCAGGTCTGAGCACATTGGAATGATGTGGTAGCATTGTGCTAGCCAAAGTGTTAGAGAAGTCCTAGCTACATCATGATGGAGTAGTTTTGTGCAAGGATTAGCGTAGTCCTAACTAGGTCATAATGAGGTAACCTTGTGCTTTTTTAATCATTAGCGTAGTCCTAACTAGGTCATAATGAGGTAACCTTGTGCTTTTTTAATCGTTAGAGGAGTCATAACTAGGTTATAATGAAGTAGTTTTGTACTAACATAAGCATTAGAGAATCATTACATCATGATATGGTAGCTTTCTGATAGCTTAAACATTTTTGACGTTTGTGTTTGAAGATTTATACTGTATGTGATTGATTCTGAAAAGCCATATGGTGGTGATGTGGAATTGACCATTGTGGTATGGATTCCAACATCAATTCTAGATGAAAATCTTTCAGAGTGGTATTAACCAACCCTCATATACACTGAAATATGAACTTTAATGAAGTAACAAAAAAACAAAAACCAAGAAGTTTTGTAAAATTCAACAAATAATTTATTTCCTTCGAATAAAAAGTGAAATTTTAAAAAGGATTTAGTACTGTGAATTAAATGCCCAATGGTCCTAAAGTTTCTCACAAGCCCAAAAGTAGTGTTCCGAATGAATTCAAGTTGTGTTCCAAATGAATTCCAATTTTGTACGTGCTCTGTGCCAGTAGCATTGAATGTGATCATGTGTCATCAGTCATGGTGTGTCAAAATGATATAATCCAGAATGTCTTTTCATGAATTCACAATAATTCCAAAACAGTGATTTATCCTAAAGTCAATGAGCACTTTGTAATTCCAATGAATAATTGAAATCAAATCAAATAATAATTGAACACAACTATAAGACTGATTCCACTACAGATATCAAGATGGGAATAGATAATGTTTATTACTCCCTTTATATAAAAAAACTAAAACAATATGAGAACCTGGCTGAAGGACATTTCCCAACAGATTCGTCAACAAGATAACAAGAAGGCCATGTAAACAAGTTTACTCAAATTAATTAAAGTGCAACCCACAATCATGGAACTATGTAATGTTTACAAAATGACCCTTACAATCTACAATCATGAACAAAAATGAAACAATAAACAATATAGACATAATACTACATGAGGGCCAAATAGAAATCAACCACTGGGACCATTCTGATGTGCCAATTTTAAGTCAAGGCCAGCTTTGAATTGTTGCATTTATATGCGAAGACACAGTCGCAGAATATACTGCCAGGCGTAAGAACACGGTTTTGTTTTTATAATGATAAAGTGAAATTCACCACCAAATCCACGTGTTGCATCCTCTAGTAATTATGTTAAACCATCATAGACTCAACTAAGAAAAGATAACTCTCGACTGTTATCCATCAAGGACTCACTTGTCCCCATAACAGTTCTTGATCGAAAATGATTGTTAGAGGCACGAAGCAAAGGCGTTGTTGTTGTAGGGTTTAAGTCCATTTTTCAGCACAGGATAGGCTAAACATGGCGGCCAGTATAACTGGTGGAGGAAAACCCCGGGAAGAACCACCGACCCACGAGAAGCTACTGGCAGGCTTTCTCACGTACCCACGTTAGTCGAACCTGAGACGCGAACCCACTCAGACAGAGGTGATATGGCAGTGAACCGGAACAGTGAGCGCTTTAGGCCACTCGGGGTCCTAAACAAAGGCGTAATCAGCATGATTGTATATGAATATGGTGCCAGATCCAAGGAGACAAATTATCCGGAGGATATATTATGTGATTGCACGTGTCAAGAGGAGGTGGTGATGTGTGATCTCCCCTACTTCTTATGGGTTTTTGGTTATCATTATCCAGGAGATGATCGACCACAGCGTTACTGCACTGATCGAGTAAATAATAACACTGAACATGAAATCAGTGGATGGAATAGCAGATATATAGAATAGAATAACACGAGCCTCGGTATGTAAAATATAATTTAAGCAATTACATAATGAAATCGAACAACATTTCAATGATGCGCTTTTTCTCAGAAATAGAGTTAAAATATGTGAAATTTAATTAGCCATTGTTAAATTAATAGAACAAATTCAATCATATGATTGAGTGACTGAACTCAAATTACCGGCATGTCAGCATCGCCTGGTGCTTCCCGTCTTTTCTCTAAGCACTGTTGGTGATAGGTTCTCTCTCTCTCTCTCTCTCTCTCTCTCTCTCTCTCTCTCTCTCTCTCTCTCTCTCTCTCTCTCTCTCTCTCTCCTCTTCGGGTCATCAGCCTTTTGGTTGCAGATCGCGGTCTCTTTCCACTGTGCAGTCAGGTATGGAGCTATTTCCTTCAAATAAACTTACAGTAATACGTGTCAGGGTTTTTCTTCTCCTGAGATCAGATAATGTCCCCCACTATCTTTTTGTGCAGATATCATCTGTCGAAATTCAACATAACTAGCTATGGTCATTTCGCTCCCTAATACACACTCGCAGCTTTGTTAACATAAATGTATGTCTTTCTAGTTGCTGTCGTATTCCTATTGAAACCATGACATAATTAGCCCTCTCAGGTATTATTACTGCCCGGCTGTGACTATAAATTACCATTTGAACTATGCCAGTCAGCACATGTTCCGCGATTCTCAGTTTAAGAGAACACACGAATTAATGGACTTCACCCCTGTAGTAAGTAACTTACTTTGCTAATTAGCGATTCATTGACATAACATTTCCCGACATAGGCAAATCAATTCTCAGCATACCTTACACACAAGGCATGAAATCTTTATGATACATGATTTATGTTACATACAAAACAACTAAATACGAACTCATTCATACAATACACGAGTTGTATAACATTTGAGATGAAATGCATGCAAGCAATTACTTATGAACTCGAGGAAAATTGAAGTATGAATTTAATATGAATAAATTCGACAAATAATTAAAACCTTAGATAAATAAACGTACATAGTATACAGCTGAGAATAACCTTTGAATCATGCCACACTCGCACCTCCCTATGAAGTTGAAAATCTCACTTCCGTGTCCCTCACTTTCCGACAAGCGTCCTTAGATAATTTAACGAGAAATCTTATGTTTCCCGGAGATAAATTATGGTTCGCCTGAGACACTCAGACTGATTAATTTCACGAGGGTAATTTTTTAAAGCCTCAATTCCATCTGCGAATACACAACCCCTCCTTTAGCTTAGTCATCCAAGATTGCTTCTATAAGCGCCAAAGATTTCATCACTCCAATCGAAGTTAGAATAATCCTCTCTAGATCGCCTTTATTAATAAGAATTCTGGAAAATATCATTTTATGACACCTGTTTCAAATGGCCCACGACTTCCTAAACTTTTCCCTGGTTTGTCTCAGATCTTGACATTTAGTAGTAAGGTTGATAACGTTGTGGAGTAAGATTATACTTCCAATGTACCAGTACATGTACAATGTTATTTTGTTAGTGATGTACACTAAATTTCTGTGTTATTTTGTAAGTGATATACACTAAATTTCTATGTTAAAGAAAACATAGCTATTATGTTCACAAAACCACGTCTATTTTGACATTGTTTTTAGAGAAATCACTTGCAAAACAAATCACTACATATTCTGATGCTATTCTTTTTTCATTTATTTGTGTGTTTTAAACTAGATATGCAGAAGACCTTTCTGTAATAGGCTTTATTTTGAGGACCAACACTCCCCATTTACTATTCAGGACACCTTTCGGAAACACCAACACTCCCCATTTACAGTTCAGGACATCAGGACACCTTTCGGAAAAACGAACACGCGCTCATTTACTAGCCAAAAAGGGTAGGATGTAAAAGAATGTATAAAATATAATCGAAATCCTTTTCCAGTCGAAGTAAAACCCATTTTCACTCTATACAATTTTTCTACCATCCTCTTTCTGAACAAAGCTATTAGTCCGTTACTAGGCCGATAAATCAGCTCTTCACCCGCGATGATATTAATGTTCAATATCATCACGGGTGAGCTGATTTATCGGCCTAATCCGTTACCACCTCATAATTGCTTCTTATAGACACTGAACATATGGAGAGGAGAATAAAGGATGGTTGGTTTTAACTACACTATTAATACAATACTTGGCTAATACCATGCGGAGGAAATGAAAGCCGACTGCCTTTCACAAAACCACATCGAGGCAGTCGACTTTAGTTGGCCTAGGTGGTCCTCGAACCCGCTATCCTTGAATAAATAGTCGGGTGTTCGATACAATGATGTACAGAAATAGAACATATGCCATGATTCTTGCTTGGAAACACTTTGTTACATAAAATTTTACAACTTACATGGTTTCCATAGAAAGGTGATGCATTTCGTTACCGTAATAAGTAAAACGTACGCCCCCACAAGTAATAAAATACGTAAAGCTATCCGTTCAGACTAGACCATTTTGGAAAACTTCTGTAAGAGATTAAACAAAAAACAACGAAACAATGATCGAGAAGCTCTATGAAAACAAGCTTACAATTTGGAAAGCATATCAGTTTCGATTGTTTGTACCTGTTAAACAAGAATTTTTGTTTTTGTTCGCAAAACTGTATTTGAATATCTTATGCATGCACATCACCAACAACGAGAGAGAGAGAGAGAGAGAGAGAGAGAGAGAGAGAGAGAGAGAGAGCTTGTTTGTTCTCACTAAAGTATGTGATGCAAAACCTTTTTCACAATAGTGTGTGCTGAAACAGTAAAAGTCAGTTTCTTCACTGAAATTAGTGCTATTGTAAGTCTTTTTGTTTATTTTCCCTTTTTTATTACTAAATTGTGTGCTAATGTAGCACAGTAAACATTTCTTCACTACATTGTGTGCTTCAGCAATATTAAAAGTAGTTTCTTCACAAAACAGCACCGAGCCAAGTACGAAACAGGCGTTTTTGTGTAGTCCGCGTCTGAAGAGACGCGTAGGTTTTCTTGCCTCTTGAACTTCACGTCGTCTTGCCCTTTGAGCGTCAGTTTCATCATCATATACGTTTTGTAGGCCTGGTATTGTATTTTTCAGCTGTGCCGTCAACACTAGGCTGAACTTCACACCATCAGTTTTAGTATCTAGCTTTACTATGGCTGGTAATTTGCTGCTGGCTTTTATCTTATTAAGAATCTCGTCAATCAAATAACCGAAGTCATCTATGGAAACCAGACGTTCGAACATGTCTAGAAGTTATAATTGGCCGTGGGACCGGCACTGGTTATTCAACCCAACAAATTGACTAAGTGCCGGAACTGACCGTGGGGCTTGGGCTCCTTGTTCAACCCGAAGAATCGACTATTTAGGATTCGAAAGTATCCGTTTGGTTTGGATTGGCCTATCAATCATACGAATCGGCTGCCAAGGAGCCACGGTGGGCCACTCTATAAGAGCAGCCGCCAAAAACGAGTAATACTAGGGGATGATAAGCATGTCCAAATCAGGTCGGGTGTGTGTGTGTGTGTGTGTGTGTGTGTCTGTGTGTGTGTGTGTCAAAAGGACCATGACTTTCCTCAAAAGGGCACCAAAGCAAAAGTCTGTGTCTATTTACTCAAAGTGTGCATAATACCCAATAGACGTGCGCAAAAATAAAACGACGGTCAAATTTTAAGTGACAAGTATACAGAGTGTACGCTGGTGTGTGTGGTCTGGAAACTTTGGACCCCACCCCACCCGGATCCGGCCATTGATAAGTCGCCGTATGGTCGGGTCATTAATATCTTGTAATGTCTTCGGGTCCATATCTATTGTAATGGGCATGACTTTCGGTACGGTTTCTCAAAGTACTCCATTTTAAGTATATACTACAAATTAATAACTGCAATTCGCAGTAAAGGGTATGTCTTACTGTTTCTCTAAATGCGCATTTTTAAGTATATCGTACGAATCAGTAACTGAGTGTCTCACTTGACCTATTTGCTGCCTCACAACCCACATGCCTTGGAAAGCGTTCTTTTAGCGTCAATTCACATTCTGTATGTGGCCAAGTCCCTCGTCTCCTTCTAACTTTCTGCGCGTGTGCTTTACAGTATTCTTTCATACAGCTCTTACCACACTTCTCCATGCTAGAATAAGCCAAGCGCAAGCATCATTTTTGCCTCTACGCATATTTACTGTATACAGTATATAATTTGTCAGGACATAGCTATATTCATAAATATGGTATATCGAAATGAATATCATATGTTTAAATGAATATAGTATTTCTAAAACAATATTGAATTGTTTAAATAAATTTTTTAAAAACCAGCAAAATTTCATCATCTGCACAAAAACGAAGACACGTGTCTGCCTTCCTGTTTGGCCCTCAAGTCGGCCTCACTGTATGTGGTGGTTGTGAGCTTAGGCCAACCCAACTATCTATATTTTCCCATTTAATGTATGCTGTCTTAAGTGTGCATTCGTCAGCCGTTACGTTTGAGCTGCAGGGAGGGTGGATCCTACAACTTTTTCAATTAGAGATTTACGCTGAAAACTAACGTTTCCTATACAAACGTCAATAACGTCAAAACCGAACTTTTAACCGACCCGAAACTTTCCTATTTGGGTTAGCTTATTTTTGTTACTTTATTTTTTGGCTTTTATGTTTTTGTTTTTGTTTTTTTATGGCGTGTTTTGTTTACTCACGCGCTCACTCATTCTTTGTCGTCGCCCTCCCTGCTGCTGTGTGGGTTTGACTTAATTAAACCATTATTATACCAATAATGGAATCTCATACAGCTAGATCAGCTCGACAGCGACTAGAGTCAATTAAAACATATACCCTGTTCGTGATGTTGTCAAGCAAAAATTACAAGAACGTTAACAAACACAGGAAGAATTTGCCGAAGGAACAGAACAGTTATTTAAACCGGTTACAGAGGCTACCAAAGGTCTTCTTCCCATGTTAGAGCAAACTGCTAAAGCAACTGGAAAAATTGCAGAGAACTAAAAAACAAAAAAGATTCTAAGAGAACTTCTAGGTGAAATAGCTGTTGCTCAACCAGTGCGAGAAATACTTGAAGGTATTGACCAAGATCGTGCTGAAATAGGTGATATAAAGGATCATACACCAGAACCAGAACTGAAACCAAAACAAGTAAGGACCAGAACTGTAGTGAATGATAAATTTACCGAAAGAGATATTTCCTTCATAAAAGATACTGAAACGGTGAGATTACCTGCGCTTGCCATGCACAGTTTTGATCAGAAAGAAAAATTTCAAAAACTCTAGTATGCCGATGATAATGTAAGTCGTGAAACCTGGTACAAATGGATATTTCGCATACACCACTGAGTTGATCAAGCCCGAAATGATGATCCAAGATATATTGCATTTGATAATGGAACAAACAATTATCTTAAACAGTTACAACAACGACAACCACTCCAAACAGCAGGTAAGGAAAAGAATGGCAGGATTCAAGTTCTGAACCCGACGCCACTGGAAGTAGCATTGGTACAGGTACCAGGGGAAGTGGTCTTATTACCTCATACCCAAATAGCACCCTTGCCGATATTAAACGATTAGAAATTCTGATTGGCGGAAAACGAGCTGGTAATAATTCCCCAGAAATCATTAATGAAGCAACTGATATTTGTCAGAGATTATATACAGGCGGTATCATGGATATTAATGTTTATCGATCCCTCATTGATGAAATCGTCGATGATTACCACAGTGATTAAGAGTATTGGGTGTGGCTTAATTAAATCATTATTATATCAATAATGGAATCTCACACAGCTAAAATAGCTGGACAGCGACTTGAGGCAATTGAAAAATATCTTCCAGTCTGTGAATCTGTCAAACAAAAATTACAAGCGCGTCAGGAGTCTCAGGTGGAATTTGCAGAAGGTGCAGAACAATTATTTAAACCGGTTACGAAGGCTATCAAAGGTCTTCCCGCGTTGGAGCAAACCGCTAAAGCAACTGGAAAAATAGCAGAAAGAACTAAGAAAACAAAAAAGATTCTAAGAGAACTTCTGGCTGAAATAGCTGCGGCTAAGCCACAAATACAAGAAGAAATACAACAAGTACTTGAGAGTGTTTACAAAGTTCGTGAGGAGGTCGGTGAAGTAAGGGATCTTGTTGCGCCAAAACCAAAACCAAAACCACCAGCCCAATTAACCGAAGAGTCTCGTAGAATACTTCGAGAAAACGCTGTAGCGGTTGACGCAACAGGATATCTACATCGTGATACATTATTAGATCCAGGCACCGCTAGAGTTTCAGAAAATTATTTGGGTTCCTTTTAATTTTTCGAAAATCCCGTGGTATATCTAGAATCACTGATAAATATAAGGATGAATTTGCAAATTTTAAGGGACAAGTCGAAGAGGCTAAAAGAGCGCCATTACTCGGAGATATATTATCGCCAGAAAAATCGTCTTTCGGCCCACCTCGTATTGAGGGAGAAGAAACAACTGGAAGTGGTTTTGGTACGGGTACCAGAGGAAGTGGTCTTATTACTCAATGTCCCGATAACGTCCTTGCCGATGTTGAACGATTAGAAATCCTCATTGGAGGAAAACGAGCCGGAAATCATTAATGAAGCAGCTGATATTTTTTCAGAGATTATTTACAGGCGGTATCATGAATATTAATGATTATCGATCCCTCATTGATGAAATCGCTGATGATTTATCGCATTGATTGATTAAGGGTATACAATTAGATCAGTGACAAGAAAATAAGATGATCATACATAATGCTCACCGTGGACCGATCATGGTCAGGGTGATAAATTCGCGATTACCCACATATAAAGCGTTCACGGAAATGGACTCGGTGATGTTGTTCAGGGTCTATTCAGAAAGAGAGCTCCAAAAGCAATACCGATTGCAAAGCAACTGGGAATGAAAGCTATTGATGTTGTTCGTGATAAAGGTATTGGTGCTGTTGGTGATGTTACCGGTAAAGCATTCTCGGCAATCAAGGATAGACTAGCACGATTAATACGACGAAAACCTCAACCGGTAAAACCTCAGCCAGTAAAATTACCCAGCACAGAAGTTATGCCTGCAAATGTTAGCAAAATAATTAATCAAGCTGCGAATCAAAATCTAGCAGAGTTGGCTGGTGTACCCCTATCAGAAAAAGAAAAAGATATAACTGCCACTCTGATAGCAGGAAGCGGTCTTCGTGTTAGACGAAAACAAATATAATAAATGTTCAAGCGTGTATCTGATCCCGCACTCGACATAGACGCACCAATTCTCAAAGATGAATGGATACGAGTAGTATATGGGGTTACCGTAGCGTCAATGGGAATTAGCATTACAGACCCCCCCTGGGCCTGTATAGCGTCAAGAAATAAAATCTCACCCTGGGCCTGTATAGCGTCAATGGAAAATTGGGTAGAGGGACTAGAACACCCTGGGCCTGTATAGCGTCAATGGAAATTTTTGTAGAGCGGCGACTAGTAGACTGTGGGTTTGTATAGCGATAAGCGACAGGTGGCATGACGTCACACTGGTAACAATGTAGCAAAAAGAGAAGTACTGTGACGTCAGGCTACCTGAGAGAGGGCTATAGACAAATACGAATCAAGAGCGTTCGTGTTTTTAGTAGAGGAAGGGTTTTATATATATTCGTTTAGGGTGGAGACGAAATGAAAATTAAGATCTTTTCGAGGCATTGGAAGTGGCCCTGAAAAGGGCCTTTGGGTTCTTCTTCTTTTATCTTCTCCAGTTCTTCCACCATGTCCTGACTTTTTGAATAATTCCTTTCTTCTTTTCTTCTTCGGGCATCCAGTCAGGATGTCCGAGAGCTCTGAATTTTTGTTGGATTTTCATCCAGTTCTGATTTAGTTTCTCAAACTCTTCTTTCTTCTTTTTTTTTTCTTTTTCCTTCCTCTCTTTTGCCCACGTCTCCTTGATCTTCTTTACTTCTTCTTC
>JAECUM010005244.1:0-83296 GCA_016617855.1 Megalonaias nervosa
AACAACCCATATGTATTAATCCACGTATCGAACTGTAAAGAATGGCCTACAATGTCACAACATTGCGCCATCTAGGCAAGCATTGAATTCCCCTCTTGTAAACTGCATCTGGTATGTGCTATGTCGTACAATCCTGTACCTGTGTAATCTTAATTGCAAGCAAATACTACTACTACTGATACTGATACTAATTTATATGCGTGGTGATGACTGTTTATTTCATGCTGTTTCAAGACGTTCAGTCTGAGTGTCCTTGGGCAGCAGGTATTGCGGTGGTTTATTCTGATTAAAAGATCGAATTGCCGTTTGATTAATAACTGTGTTCAATATTGTTCTGAAAATGATGTCTCCTCTATTTGCTGGTTTCTACAACTGTTTTGCCAGTTTCGCACGATTCAATAAAGGCTAATTGTTTATGCATGATGCGTCCAAAAGAGTGTAATTTGGCACATGAACAGAATTTGTTACAAATTAACGAAAGCAGCATATCAAGGGAGATCAGGATCTCTACTGAAACTAAATGTGCATACCAAGATTTCAAAGGATGTTTCCATCTGTAAACAAGTCAATGAAAAGGGTGTGCATAATCTTGACAAATTTATTCCTTCTGTACCTAGGTGGATGGTGAATCTGTCAGTTATGCTATATTCATTTAAATATCGTATTGCATACTACATTTTGGACAGTATTATGTTACCGCCCATGGTGAGGACAAGTCAATGAAGACAAGTCACATGGAGCACTTGTTTGTCTCGTAAAGCGGATTTAGTTCAATCAGATGATTTATGTACAACAGTCTGATAGTAGTAGTAGTAGTAGTAGTAGTAGCAGTAGCAGCAGCAGCAGTAGTAGTAGTAGTAGTAGTAGTAGTAGAATTAGTAACAAATAGTAGCAATACCAACAGTACTACTACTACTACTACTACTACTACTACTATGACTACTACTACTAATAATAATACTAATTTAGAGATGTTACATTTAGTCCCCTAGCCAACAATGAAGAGATGATATATTTAGTTCACTAGGCAAGAATTAAACACGTAGTGTGATGAAAAATTATACAATAACATCTAACCCAGCACCAGATACGTTGGGTATACGCTTTACCTCCAGTGGTCTTGACAGAATTTCATTTTTATTATTGTTTTTGTGATATTAAAAAGGTGTTGAACTATACGAGGTATGACATATTGCACAACTTTGTAATCAATAATGATAGCTTTTAGATACAAAAAGAACACCAAATCATAATTCATGATTTCCACGACGTGATTTTATACAAATCACGCAATCATCAACTAAGAGACCTATGTCTCTTATTGAGTTCAGCGCTCTTTTGGTAGCTAGGATGACATAAATAATTTTCTGGGATTAGATTATAATAGTTATTGTGGTGAGGAGAAGATAATTTCAAATTATGCATAATAGTAAAAAGAAAAATAGTAAAATCGCACGATATGCGTTTGCATTGGATATCATTATCATTTATTGTCAATATATGAAAAAGCGTTGTTTGGTAACAAGATTCATGAGATTAAAGTAGAAGGATTATAAAACAAGAAGAATTTCTAAATTCGAAGAGGGACGCCTGGCAAAAATATATACATATTATAGGGTATGTTAGACAAAACGCTAAGTTTGTACCTTTTGTTTCTTATTTGAGGCGTATGTTAATTTTAATTTCCAAAAAGAAGAAAGTCGTAATTTCCCTCAGTATAGCATCCCTTTTTGTATTGTACTTATCCTTATCGAATCAATCTCAATTTCCCTAAGCCAAAACTACACTGATTGCGAAAATGGATTTTATCATATGAAAAACATATCCCTCTATTGGGAGCATGCGAATTGTACGGGAAATTGGATTGTAAATGGGGCAGGAGGGGTAGACAAGTACGACTATAGTAGTAATAATAATAATAATAATAATAATAATACATCATCATCATCATCATCATCATCATCATCATGTTGGGCCCCTGTAGCCACGGTGTTTAAAAAGTTCGCCTTTACCGATCACTGCTATCTCACCTCTGTTCGCGTGGGTTCCAATGTGTGTGTGTTAGACAGCTTGCCAGTAGCTTCGTTTGGGTCGAGGGTTCTTACCGGGGTTTTACCGTGTTCTTCCAGCACCAGTTATACTGGGGTCGGTTATACCGGGGTCAGTTATACTGGGATCAGTTATACCAGGGTCAGTTATACTGGGGTCAGTTATACCGGGGTCAGTTATACTGGGGTCTTTGCATAGCTGATCTTGCGCTGAAAAATAGCGTAGAACTCAAAGCGTCATCAACAACAGCGTCATCATCATCATATCAACATGAATAAATGATGATCATTCCTTCTAATTTTGAAGGGCATTACCAACAGCAGTCATGAATATTTAAATACACTGCCATAGGAAAAGCAAACCAATTTTACGCAAGTTCATCAAAGTGTATCTCGAGTGATACAAAGAGTATTCCTTTGTCATTAGATACTAGATATGTTAATAGGCTATAGCCACTGACATGCATCATAAGTGTTTTCTTTGCAATGAGCTCCAAGCACTGATTTCTAATACACGTGCACTGCTTATGCGGCTGTAATCTACATATATCTAGAGAATGGCAATATGGCAGTATTTTATGATTAGTGTATCTTCCCAGTTTATGTATTTATTCATTGGACGTTTGTGTTTTTTTTTACTGAAGATTAATACTTGAAGATCATATATTACTGGAACTAGGATAGAAAAATGTGTTGCCTATCAACAACCGTGGCAGCCGACCACTAGGCACATTCAAAGCACTGGAGTATCACAGTGGTGGTGGTGGTGGGGGGGATTGAGGTAGCTGGAATAATTGGAATTATCAAATTTGCCCCCAGTTGAGATGCTTTTGTAACTACTTGATTGTTTATTTACCTCAGTTTAGTACAATATGAATACATCCATATCTGGCTTGTTAAGTTTTGTTTCCCACAAAGTCTTGTTCTACATCCACTTCAGATTGTCGGGTAAATTACATTAACATGGCATTTTTACATATTAATGAACACCGTATATGCAGCCAGCTAGTTATGCCGAGAATATAATACAGTGCACGAATAGATATAAGAATACCAAACTACAGTTGCAAATGATGATGCATAGTTTGCTTTCACCCTTGACGCATTTCTAAAATACATTTTATCTAGCCGTACCAAACCTCATAACGGCATAAAAACGACGGTAGTTCCATGGTGTGTTGTCTACAGTCAGTACTGTGGATTGGACATAACAAAGCATACAATAGTGGGTAACGATGAATATAGACTGATATATTAACATGTGTAATATTATATTATCGTTTTATGAAGTTTGTACAAATAACAGTAATTTTCAGCTACTGTCTTCTATTCACTTAATTATTTCGCATGCGCATTCTAAACACGTGATTATAGTTCTTTTCGATGACAAGTATATGTATAATTTAGGATTTTTAACGTATCTTTAACAATTTGAGACATATAGTTACAATGTCTGCAGTGTGGCACTTTATGGTGATGTCTAGCAGTGGGCATCATGCCGCAGACACATGGAATCATATTCCGCCAATTCACAATATGCTAATCACAGGCCGACTAATCTTAACACTAACGTCTTAATGCTAAGCGCAAACAGGGCCGACAAGAAGGGGGGGGGGGGGCAACCGGAAATATATCCCCGGGGTCCTGGCTCGTAAGGGGGCCCGGGCCGAACAACACTTTTTAATTTTTTTAAAGAAACATTTTGTTTGAGCAAGAACTAGGAGAAGCCGGGTGTTTCTTACCCCAGGGCCCGAGATCGCTCTCTATGGCCTTGAGCGAAAAGTACCATTCTTATAAGTCTTTGGTAGGACTCGACCGGGGTTCGAACACTGTAGTCACTTAGGCTACAGGAACGGTCGTTTTAAATGACAAAATTACTGTTGACGAAATATATTTATCTTACATAGATATCAATGAAATTGGGATTTGGTTTTCTGAATACAAATGGCGACCATTTGGGAAAGAAAAATGTTCTCGATCGGTTACACAAATGCCTACATTCTTTTTTGCCAACTTGCAGGTGTCCTATGTTGAGCCCAACATGTCCAGAGAACCATCCATAGCCTTATAGGGCCATATACACAGAACATTATATTCCGATCATTCCAGCTTAAAATGGCGGCTTATTATATGTAAAGGTACAGCAAAATGGAAACGTAATATATTTTGATTTCAAGTTATTTTGTTTACAGAGACAAAAACATATACTAAATTATTGTAGATGATCATTCGTATTTGGTTCATGATAAACATGACAATAATAGCAATTCATTACACTTGATTTAGATATAGTAATGATGATGACAACGACCATGATGATTGCGATAACGTAAACGAGGGGAGCGACGATGATTAAACTGACGACGACAAGGATGATGATAATGCCAATATAAAATGTCGTAACCATAAATGTTATTAATGTATTTCATTCGAAGACATACCTCAGATTCAACAGGACTGTTATATTTGATCTGCATTGTTTTCATTATGCATATCGAATTTTTTTTTTTGTAATTGTTATTTGTCCAAAACCAAGTTAGTGTCTACCTGACTAGTTACATTTATTTTCTAAAAATCATAATACATACCAAATAATTCTCTGTGATTATGGATTAAATATTCAGGTCATTATTAATGTAGGGAAACATGTTTATTTGAATCAGAATCTAGCATATAGTTTCCCACTTGGAAAGTTCTAATCTTGTTGACTTAGATTGTTTTGGAAAGGAAACTAACCTACATCATGACTCTATTATTGTGTCTCATCTTTTAATGTTGTGTACTCCAAAACATATTCATTCCTTCATTAACGTCCAACCGGAATCAATCTTTTTGTTGTGTCCAGTTTTTGATTTGGGAGGGTTTATTTATTCAAATTATTATTCACTTGTATTACAAAGTGCATAGTCATTATTTTGGAATCATTGTGAATTCATTTGATGACATTTTTGATTATGTTTATTGTGTTACATAAAGACTGATAGCACATCGCCATACTCTAGGTCACTGGCACATGATGCATTTTCGAGAATACATGCACATCAGCACAGTCAGTACTGAAATTTATTTGGAATGCCACTGGAATTAGTTTGGAACTATATACATTTGGGAGTTGTGATATAACGTTTAGCATCATTTGGGATTTACTTCGCAATATTGTTACGTGTAGGCTCGTACAAAAATAACAAAAGAAAAGAGTGAAGTCAACAAGCTTTGTAAATTTAACAAAATAATTTATTTCCCAGGAAAACAAGGTTAAAATATGAAAAAGGACTTATGGTTTTGAATATAATCCAAATTTAATCCTATAATTTAAAAATATAAGTCCTATCACTAAACATTTCTAACTGAATTCAAGTTCGAATCTCGATGAAGTTCCAAAATGGAAGGCGATAACGTCCTCTATAACCTGTTTTGGGCTGATGTGTCAACAGTTCCTTGTTGAGTCACCAAGAATATAATTCCGACTTTAGAATTCCGAATAATCTTTAGTAAATTCCTTTGTCCAAGAATTTCGATGAAGAAGAGTATTTTCCAGGGTGAATAAATTATTTTAAATAAAAAACTCAATTCAAATGGCAACAACAGGAACACCTTTCAGCCTCAAGGTATTATTCACAACTGACTAAAATTCACTAAGATATGAGTATTAAACCCAATTATGACGTAATTTCAAGCCCGCGTGATGGGTCACGTGATCACTCACTACAAGTCAATTAGCACGTAGGCTAGAATAGTCCTAGCTAAGAATCATTGATTTCCGCACTGGATATGAATTAAAACAAACTGTTTACAACAGAGCTAACACGTGAGCTGAACATGACCTTGGTAATGACAAATCATATTCACTTAATGTTTACGAATTCAGAACAAAGGTCAGGAACTAGGTCAGCTAAAATATAATGTAGCAATCCACTACATTTGAATCAGGCTAAAAGAACTGAACAAAATTTACTGGGAAAAATGTCAAATCCAGTAAAAATATTATCCTTACAATATAATGTAATGAAACAAAACAAAATAAAAGAAATTTAAAACTAACACACAAATAATTTAATTACATATACGTAACAATATTTTATGCTATTTTTAAAATTTTTACTTTGTATTCAAGGGAAATAAACTATTTGTTGAATTTGACAAAACTTGTTGTTTTTCGCTCTTTTCTGTTGCCTAGTTAAGACCATTGAGTCGTTACGATACTAATAAGCAAGGGTATAGTAGAAACAAAGCTAACTTTTTATCAAGGCTTAAAAATGATACTCTTGCTATATAGAAAGCTGGATTAACAATTTCTTTCACAGTCTTCCTGCCTGTTTATAATAGCTCGACCTCAATGAAACATTGATTGTGCTGATTGGAGAGCTCTATATGATAAACACAAAATCCGCTTAAACTCGTGACGCCTTTTGTTACATACACACAATTCCATACTATAATAAAACTAACGAGTACCCTTAAATAGCCCCTTTGACTATGAGAATAATATTTATTTTGACAGGTGTACCATCAAAAATCAATCCAAAGTAATAAATTAGAACGTGCTGTCCGAGATTCTTCATCCGCCTTGCTACTTACAAACCTAGGCAGACAAATAAATTGAGAATTGCCGTAATGGAAACAACTTCCCTGTCGATTACTGAATGTCTTTTTTTCATTTAAATTCACTCTGATTCAACGTGTATGAAGGTTACTTTTATTGTGCAGAACACTTGCACACACGGACTAAAGACTAAAACAGATGCGTAAGACAGCTATCTCAGAATTTGACAGGCAACAACATGAGGTCACATTTTGTTGGCCTTTTCATTCCCCAATAAAATCTCAACTTTCTTTCCGCAGGAAGTGATAATCTTCATTCGGAACATCATTAGGAACATGCCGTAGCTAAAGATATCTCCTCTAACATTTTGTTCTTAGGGCGAGCTCTATTTGGAGCAGAAATGCGAAGCGTATCTGATAGGCTGCTAACAATGCCTGGGCAAGGAATTTCAAAAGAACACCAGACCATACAAATGTAGGAATGCCTCCAAGATCTCCGTTACGTCGTAAATCTCTATTTTAATATAATTGGTAAAACAAACTATATCTATTTCGATTCTGGCTATGGATTGGACTGAAAATGTATTATTATTATTATTATTATTATTATTATTGTTAGTGTCTTTCATTAGTGTAAGTTTGATTGCTTATGCTATTATAAAAGCAAGAATGTAAGTGCACTTTAATTGTCTTCGTTATTAGGATACAATCAATATATTGTGTTTTATATACACTTGATAGAATATATACATTGCAAATAAGTATACGATGTGTTTTTGTCTTTCCAAAAGAAATATCAGTAACTCTTTTCAAGTTTTACGAAAGGTGGTCCTCATCTTATGGCAGAATGTTTTTGAAATTATTCTGAAATCAGTGAACTTCTTATTGTTATATACGGTATACTAGATGACTAACTGTACAGACAGCCTTATAGTAGATGACTAACTGTACAAACAGCCTATATTTATATATTGTATACTATTTAACTAACTGTACAGGCAACCTTATACTAGATGACTAACTGTATAGACAGCAGAATACTAGATAACTATTTGAACCGCTGCCTTATACTAGATGACTAACTGTAAAGACAGCCTTATACCCGAAGCCGATATTTACAGACAGCCTTATACCAGATGACTAACTGTACAGACAGCCTTATAGTAGATGACTAACTGTACCGACAGCCTTATAATTGATGCCTAACCGTACAGACAGCCTTGTACGAGAAGCCGAACTGTACAAACAGCCTTATACAATATTAATAACTGTACCGACAGCCTTATACTAGATGACTAACTGTACCGACAGCTTTATACTAGATGACTAACTGTACAGACAGCTTTATATCTAATGAATAATGTACGGACTACCTTATGTAAAATGTATGTGCGATCTTATACAAGATGAATAACTATACAAACGTCTTTGTACTTGAAAATTCGACTTATCGTTATACGCGCAGTCAGTAAGTAAAGACGTTAGTCGGGTGTCACACGATCTATAAAAGTATCCATGAAGTCAAAATGTGCTTCGACGTTTCCAATGATTTTTCAGTATTCCAAATCTGCAAGTACATTATAATCGGGCTCATCAATAATTTAAGTCTTAGATTCGGACTCACCAATAATTGATGTCTTCTCTTACGATGGGATTCAATTTAACGATTCTTTTTTTTTCAGAAGGTTTTGCTCGTCAGCATGTTTTCTGAAACATGGAAACAAAACGTCCACATTACACAAAGGACAAATAGACTCAATGACAATATACTGACAACTTTAATTTCAGCAAGTATTAGGAAATCTTATATATTCCAATCAATTAGATTTTAATATCATACAGCGAGTGTTACCTTGTAGAGAGGTAGGAATTCAAAACTGGCAGCTCACCCTGTGAAACGATTTCAGTTAGAGTGCGAGGTCATAATGTTCACCCTTAGAGGGCAATAACTGTACATTTTAAACCGTGCAGATTATCCGTCCTTACAAATAATGCATGGCTATCATGAGTACATCTGTTAAAACTCTTTAATCCTCTCTGAGCTACATGAATTAGATGCCAAGTGTAAATGAAGAATGCATCTCTTCAGCTAAATTGAGACGTGGTATAAACCGAACCATTGTGGATACATTATGGAAGTTATTTTTCCGTGGACTGAATTTTTAGAAAGTTGGTTCTGTTTGCTTAAAATTGAAAACTTTCCCTTAAAATTGAAAGACCCCCCCCCCCACTATATTTCTCAAAACCTCCGGATTCACCACAGTTAGATAGTTGCTGAAGTAGTTAAAAATGTTCTTATTGTAACGCATGTTATATGTTGCGGCAGGCCAAATTCATAATTACGTATGCATTAGCGTCTTCCAAAATAAAGCCAAGTGGCAACTATGCATGCCAAAGTTTGACTAATAGACTGAAAGTCGAGCTATAACTCTTTGATTATAGTTAGTTGTTGTTAAGTGTATACAGTAAACCCTTCACGGATATCACAGTGCTGCAGTGCCAGTGTTAATTTAGGATATATATTTATAACAAGCCATTAATAATCTAAGATATATGATAGCAATCAATATATTAAAACTGTAGTCAAGTAATTACTCTTTTGATAATGGCAAGTCTTTTATTATTATTATTGTTACTATTGTTATTATTATTATTATCAATGTTGTTGTTGCTGCTGCTGTTGTTACTAAAGTTTTTTTGTGATCATTACGGGCATTTGAGAATAATGTCGCGCAGAGCTATGGCATAAAAATAATTAGGACACAACGAGCTGGATAAAATCCTGTTCCAGGGTGAAAGGTAGCTTTGATACACATTCATCTCTTGTAAATGTGAATATATTTCAATAAAATAAATCCAATATCGAATCTTCAATCTATTAAACAAAACATCCCTTGAACAGTTTCTGCTCTCGTGTTTATTACTACCATAACCCCATGCCTATCATTGGATTCCTCTATTAATGGGACATTCATAATAACAAGAGATAAATGGCTTTGTATAAGTTGCTTGTTCGTCGTGACAAGGTTTTGGCGATTCAATTTTCCTTTGTATGTGTGCTTTCAAATATTAATATATGTTAAAATATGAAATACCAGTATAATTAAATATTTGAAATCCCAGTATATGTTGACATTTAAAAACCAGATACTGTTAAAAAGGTACAATATTAAATCGCATTTTATTAAATTATAGTGAGATTTTTTCTTACGTTATTTTTAATTATATTGTTTAATTTAATTAAACAGAAGTGGTCAGTTTTAAATCAAGTATAAAACTAAATGAACTCGGAAGACGATCCCCGAACTGTTGGACACTCTTTGTCGGCATGAAGCGTTTTGAAAACATATTGGTGTCTATAATCATGCTAGAATGTCATCACATTTTTTTATTCCAAAATCAGCAGGTACACATTAATACAAACGCTCTCTCTCTCTCTCTCTCTCTCTCTCTCTCTCTCTCTCTCTCTCACACACACACACACACACACACACACACACAAACACTCACACACACACATGGAAGCGCGCGCGAGCTATTTCCGTAATAACAAATAGTCATTTTAAGTGTTTGCAATTTTTCTGGATCCAAAAGTAGTAATCTGATGGAAGCTGAATTGGTATTAATTTAAAAATTTATAGTCCTCTGGAAACGGAGTATAAATGGTACCGTCATAATTTTGGGACCACGCTTTCCCTTGATCTTCTATTTGGCTTTCGTCGAGAAACATATTGTGGTGATCTGTATGGCTGTCATACATAGCAAACTAGCTGATAGTGATTGATAAGTAAACGTGATTTACATTTGACACCGAGATTGACAGGCTAAGTGTGACAACTAACTGACCACCTGACAATGTTAATTGTCTACAGAACTATAGCCTATTAGCCTATTATTGATTATTCTAACAGACTGACAAATGGATAGTTTCTTATCGCACTTTGTTGATACGATCAGATTACTAACTACACCTTATTCTACTAATCATAATTCAAATGTTGTATTTATGACCCCTTTCCCCACCTATAGGGACCGACCGAAAATAAAATTCGGCCCTCTTTAAACGAAGTTATACATTAAAGGTTTGTTGTATTGTTGACACATTTATTTGAATTTCTGACACTTCTGTAAGTTCGGTTGAATGTTTAAATTCACCAAATTTAAAATTAAATGTTAATAGAAACAACAACAAATACTTGAACCCGTTGGTCATATTCCTTGAAATGTACTTACCTTGAAAACAACCAGACACAGACAGGACTTCGCTCAAGTTGGCATTAATATTCTCCTGATAACACGTGTATATCATGCTCTACAGTTTCATACTTTCCAAAATATTACCCAAAACTTTTGAGTTTATCCATGTCATAAGCAGGAATTTGTTACTGTATCTGCTTTTCCCGCGAAGATACAGCAATAATGTCTCAGTTGACTTTTTGAGAAAAGATTTCCACCAGCAAGATTCTAGTTTACGTTTTCCAAGAAAGACCACAGCGCTTATCAATCGACTTTCGCCGAGCTTACACAAGTCATGAAATGTAAGGTGCGCTGATTCCTATATGTTGTGCTGTCTATTGATCTTGGAAAGAAATGTTATCATACGCCAACGGCCAGGACCGCCTATTTGAGGAACACAACAGCGCAGATCTTGCTAAACATAATATAACTGCTTGTTGAATAGAGTAACATTGCCTTGAATTTATTCAACATTCGTATATGGCAAACATCCGCGGTATGTTCGCGTTGATAACCTCTTCATACATTGATATTATTGAAAGAAATGCTCCACTACAGACACGCCTTTAATATGAGAAAAGCGTCACTACTTTTGAAGATGAGAGCTAAGATATCAAACAAGACTCATCATATATGTTCAGATCTCACCGCCTTGAAAGATGAAATGCGTACATTGTTACATTTTTTATTACACGCATAAAGCGTGCCTTACGCTAAATGAAATGAATTGGACTGGGTTCAGATTATGCAGAAAACGATAGCTAAACGAGTCCACTTACAAACAGAAACCGACAATACAAAGATTTTGAAACGTCAATCTACAATGTTATTGTTATTATTATTATTATTATTATTATTATTATAGATAGATAGAAAGATATATAGATAGATAGATAGATAGATAGATAGATAGATAGATAGATAGATAGGTATTACCTACATACAATTGTTTATTTGTACATGATCCAGTGAAGTGTTATATATATCCCAATAAGAGACAGCTGCATATACCAGTCTGATATGACAAACACCATAGAATATATCTATAACAAATTAGTCTTAGCAAAAGACATATATATTGAGCACGGGTCACAAGGCCAAATTCAGATAATAAAAAGCTAACACACTAACCCAGGGCCAACAAGTGGGTGGGGCAAGTGATATCCTGCGGGCTTCCGGGACCTACGTAGGCAAGCGGCGTCAAAGTACCTTTAACAGAAAAGTTTGTTTGAACAAGAACTAGGAGAGGCCCGGATGTTTCTTACCCTAGGGCCGGTGATCGCTCTCTATGGCCTTAAACTAATCTCAACAAAAATGCGGATGTGCTTTAGGTGGCAGCGTCCAGTTTCGTAAATTGGCCCCTGGCAAATTTCTTAACTTAAGGCTCTGGTGTGACCTTTTCAGCTATTATTGTTTACTAATTATAGATATGGATATATTTGTGAACTAGGTGTTTCGGGCTTGTGTTGTTCTTGAAATTGATGTCAGGCATGTACACCTTCCATAGTTAATCTGCAGAATGTTGATAGTGAAATACCAGTAGTAGAAGAGCTAGCCTCCAATAGCAGTAAACACGTGGGTTAGCGGCAAGTAGAATATCTCAAAAACGGCTTGGATGACAACTATTTTCAATTGCATCAGCCAGATTAGTACGCACTGTTTTGCAGAATTGTCATCTAGGAAAAGGGCTTGTGTTTGCACTGTGAGCATCATATGGTGTCAGAAATGACCTTCGGAGATGAAAATTGCAGGTATAAATTTGGGGTTGGGGTGCATAAACTTCTGCTATGAACTGCCATTGACTTATCTGGTCAAGTGGATAATATTCTTATGCTTTGTTTTAATACAGGTATCTAAAAATATGGACCTTTTTGACCTCACTTGTGTATTTGATTTTTTTATGATTTTTTTTTTATTTTTTTTTTTATGCTAGGTGGCTGATTGCGGCAGTAAATTTGTACATAAAAACAGGCCCCAGCCCCCTTTACTAACATAAACTAATAGTTGCTATGCAGAAAAGGTCCGAGAAACATAAAGGGAGGGAACTGTGTTTGTCTTTACATAAGCAGAATAGATCCTGTAGGATTTTTATCAGGCGTCACGCGAGGTAGAAATGCTTGTAATGCTCTTTAGAATGCCGAGGCTTAGTATAACACACAGAACACAAAGTATATCACACAGAACATAAAAAACACGCCTAATATCACGAAATCAAATATCCAAATGCTCATCCTCAAATAACAACAAACATAAATGCAAGCTAGTGAATTTCCGAACTAACGACAGACACGCGGAATCTGAGCATTCAATGAGAGCACATGGCCCAGCGCCCTACTGAAAATCAAACTGCCATATGAATCCCTCTGAAAAACTACACGAAACCTATACGAATCTAACGGGATAGAACAAACATGCTCACGTAGGTAGAAATTAGGAACGAATGAATGAGTGCAATTAAAGTAAATCACTATAAAGGATAATATGAGAGAGAGAGAGAGAGAGAGAGAGAGAGAGAGAGAGAGAGAGAGGACTCGGAAGGAAGAGAGGGGAATGCAACATGAAAGGCAATTATTCTCGAAGAGGTTCTTTTCCAATGGTATCCTATCGCTCTTTCTTTCAGGCATGGCGACTTCCACCCAAAACCATCACTGTCCCAAATAGACGTCACTAAAACTAATTTACAAGCAGAACTCGAAAACCAGCCTACATACAGAACATAAAAAACAAATGTACATAAAGAACTCAAAAAGCCAATATACATGCAGAACACGAAAATCAGGAAATATAAAACCATTATACAGGCAGAACTCAAAATTCAGTATACAGGTAGAACTAGAATACAAGTATATAGGCAGAACACGAAAACCGTTATAAATGCATAGAACGAAAACCAGTATACATACATTATACGAAAATCAGTATTCAGGCAGAACACAAAACCATTATTCATGCAGTGCATGAAAACCAGTATACAGATATAACATGAAAACCAGTATACATACAAAACACGAAAACCAGTATACAGGAAAAACATGAAAACCATTATACAAGCCGAACACGAAACACGAAACCAGTATACATGCATAATACGAACACAATTAAAAATGCAGAACACAAAAACCAGTATACATATGGAACATATAAATCAGTATACATGCAGAACAAAAAAAGCAGTGTATAAAAAACACGAAAACCGGTATATGAAAAACATGATAACCAGTACACAATCACAACAATGTGTTACGTGTAGGCTCGTACAAAGTAACAAAAGAAAAGAGTGAAGCCAACAAGCTTTGTAAATTTTAACAAAACAATTTATTTCCCTAGAAAACAATGTAAACATTGGAAATAGGGCTTACTGTTTGTGAATATAATCCAAAATTTAATTCAAGGATTGAAAATTACATATACATAACACTTCCCTCCATAAAGAATAAGAAAGATTTATAATAATAAACCTTTCTTTGTACCATATGTAAATTATTATATGTAAATTATACATGAGGAAAAACAAAATTACATAAGAAAACTCTTATGACTTATACAAAGTGTACATGAAATAATATTTTTATACACGGGAAAGTCCATCTGCAATCAAATTGTCTTTTCCTTTGATGTGCCTGATGTTAAGAATATACTCTTATAAAAACAAACTCCACCTTAATAATGTTTGATTTTTAGTTTTCATCTTGTCGATGAAAGTAAGGGGGTTGTGATCACTAAACACAACAACAGGAGAAGGGGCTGAAATAATGTAAACTTCAAAATGCTGTAGTGCCAATATTAAAGCCAAACATTCCTTCTCGATTGTTGAGTAATTTCTTTGGTGCTTATTTAATTTCTTAGAGAAATAGCACACTGGGTGATCAACACCATATCTATCTTCTTGAATCAATACTGCTCCAACCCCAACATCACTTGCATCATCCGATAATTAAAAACAATTGATTGAAAATTGGAGCTGTGAAAACCGGCACACTTTTGAGTATGGCTTTTAACCTATCAAAAGCCTCCTGACATTTTTCAGTTCAAAGAAACTTGTTTTTCTTACTTAACAAGTTTGTCAGAGGTTTAGCAATATTAGGCAAATCGGAAAAAACTTTCGATAGTATCCGGCCATACCCAAAAATCGCACCAGATGCTTTTTACTGACAGGCACAGGGAAATCAGAGATAGCCTTGACCATGTCCCACAGTGTGTCCTAGAAAAGTTACACAAGCACGGCAAAACTCACTTTTAGATAAATTGATTGTCAAATTTGCATCAGTGAGTCTGTCAAAGAACTTTCGAATCGCGGCTAGATGTTCTTTCCAGGTGTCGTTGTAGATGATGACATGATCGATGTAACCATCACAATTTTCTAGACCAGAGGTAATCATTTTCATCAAACGTTGAAAGGTACTTGGGGAAAACTTCTTCCTGAACGGCATTACTTTAAATTGATAGAGTCTATCTGGAATCACAAATTCCGAAATTTCTTTGCTCCTTCCGTTAGTGGAATTTGCCAAAATCCTTTCAGAAGGTCAAATTTGGTGACATACTTGGCATTTCCAATTTTATCAATACAGTCATCGATTCTTGGTAATGGAAATGAATCTATTTTCGTCACACTGTTCACCTTCCTGTAATCAGTTCACATACGGAAAGTTTTATCCGGGTTCGGAAAAAGTATATATGGTGAACTCCAGTCACTTTTACTGGCCTCTATGAAATCGTTCTTCAGCAAATACTGAATTTCCTTTTTCAAGTATTCCTGTTTGAGAGGGTTCATCCTGTATGGGTGTTGTTTCAAAGGTTTTGAATCTACAATTTCAACGTCATGAAAAATTTTGTTTGTCCTAGTAGGAGTATCTGGAAACAAGTGCTCATATTCGAATAATAACTGTTTAAGATCATTCCTTTCTTGTTGTTGTAAATGTAAAAGTTTCTGGTCCAGACTTTTCATAATTTCCGAATTCCGAAGATTTGTTGCTTATTTACTTGGCTATCGCTTTCAATACTAGTACTTCATTAATTTATTTAGATCAGAGTACTATTATTATAATTCAACTCATTCATTTTCTTCTTTACTTTATAAGGGCCGTAAAATCTAATTTGAAGAAAATTTTGAAGAATGAGCAAGAGAGAATGAACTCTGTCACAAGACTCAAAACTTCTCTCAAGTAAAGATCTGTGAAACCATAGTTTCACTTTTGACTTGAATTGCTGAGTGCCAAATTCAAGCATAACAAGCTGGAAAATTCCAGACATAAAATTTGACCTTTGACCAGATTGGACAGATTTGGGAAGGCCAAATTGAGTAAAAAAAACTTTATCAAAGCTTTTACTATGGTTTTGGTTTTAATATTCCTCAAAGGAATTGCCTCTTGGAATCTTGTTGACGCACACATAATGGTCAACAAATATTGGTTGCCTGACTTGGTCTTAGGTAAGGGACCAACACAATCTACCATAATTCTGCTAAATGGTTCGTCAAATGCAGGAACAGGTTGCAGATTAGACTTAAGTATCTTCTGATTGGGTTTTCCTTCCATTTAACAAGTATGACAATATCTACAACATTTACAAACATCACTTTTGATTTTTGGCAAATAAAAGTGAGTCAAGATCTTGTGATAAGTTTCATTTATCCTAAATGACCAGCCAGAGGAGTTTCATGGGCCAAACTAAGTATTTCCTGTCTGTATGATTATGGAACTACAACCTGATAGTTCACTGACCACTCGTCACTAGCAGGTACCTCGGGAGGTCTATATTGTCTCATAAGAATTCTAGTTTTTATGAAATAACAGACAGGTACTTCAGTGGTTTCAATTTTACTAATGGCCCTCTGAAACAAACAGGAGATCTCAGGATCATTTTCCTGTTCGACGACAAATGATTGTCGTTTATCACCCTGATTAGAAAAAAGAGAATGAGCATTTAAAAGAGGATCACTGTGATCAATACCTTTTGATTGATCCAAACAAGGAGTGAAAGTGACCTCATCAAAAGTCTGACCAATACATGTGTCAACTAAAGGAATCTTTTCCTTATCAAAATCATTCTCAAGAGCTTTCTTTGCCATTGCTCTGGTAACTGCACAAGCTTGGTATAAATCAGGGTATTCTTTTTCAATTGGGTCAACTTTCTGATCCAAAGAAAGCTTGTCAGTTATAAGTGGATTAACCACAACCTTGTCTCCAGCTAGGTCGTTGCCTAATAACAAACGAATGCCATGAACGGGTAAAGGAAACACTATCCCACTGTCACAGGTCCTGAAACTAAGTCTGATGACACATTTACAGAACGGAGAGGAACATTAAAAAAGCTGCACTCTACTCCCTGAATGAGAACACTCTCATTAGAACAGGACTTCTCAGAAAAAGGCAACGTACCTGTTAATAATAGACTCTGAGATTCTCCTGTATCCCTTAAAATGTTAATAGGGATAGGATTGGCCAAATCACCCAAGAGTGATATAGAACCCTTCGACATGAATGGTTCATAATTCTCCATAATAAAATCAGACTATTGTTTATTAGACCCAACAAATGTACTGCTTGCAATATATGACCGTGACCTTGATCTCTTAGAAATAAGAGCATTTGAGATAGATCTATCTTGATTCTGATGCCTGTATTTCAATTTAAAGCAATCAGAAATAACGTGTCCTTTTCTCTTGCAATAGGTACACGTAGGAATCAACAAGGATTTTGAATCAAGTTTATCAGAAGCTTGATTTTTAGAAGATGTGCCAGATTGAGTTTTAGAAGGAGTCGTATTAGTCTGAAATACCTTTCTACCAGTAGACTGCTGAGTGAAAGACTTGCCTACAACATAAACTTTATGAGTTAAGGAATAGTTATCAGCAGCACCAGCAGCATTTCCAAGGTTTCGATCTCATGCTCGTCAAGATACATCCTAATGTCACTATGGACAGAGTTCCTAAACTCTTTAACGAACATGAGTTGTCTGAGACTTTCGTTATCTTTGTTAACCTTTCTAGAAGAGCACCACCTATTTTCTAGAATTCCTGAATTTTTGCCGATAAGCCTCGGGGACTAATTCATAACCCTTTAAGATAGAGTCCTTAAGCAAATCATAGTCAGCAGTTTGCTCTAGTGACAGTGAAAAATAAATATCACTAACTCTAATAGTAAGTACAAACTGTAATAACAAAGTCCAATGCTCCCTTGGCCACTTTAAATTTTCAGCAACTTTTTCTAAACGAGGAAAATATCTATCTACTTCTTTTTCTCTGAAAGGGGGCACTAGCTTGATATTTCTATAAACATCAAAAGTAGGGTAGTGTTTTGCTTTTGCCAGCTCTAATTCTTTCATTTTAATTTGAAAATCCCTTTCATGCTTCTTTCTTTGTAATTGCATCTGTCTCTGTCTCTGTCTCTCTGTCTGTCTCTCTCTCTCTCTCTCTCTCTCTCTCTCTCTCTCTCTCACTCAAATTGTAATTGCATTAGCCTATTTGCATTTTCTTTCTCAAATTGGATTTGCATGTCTTCCCTTCTTTCTTTAAATTGCAACTCCATTACTGCCATTTCTTTTTCCCTTTGTATCTTTTCTATCTGAAACTGAACCTGTCTTTTCTCTAATTCCAACTTTTTTAGCTGGCTGGACTTCCATTTTCTAAAAGAAATTCCAAACACTCCTGGCTAAAAGTCAAGAAATTCTCTACTTTTGATGATATTGTGAAAGCGCCTGTTGTTTTCACTAGAGATTTCAAACAAAATGTAAAATAGTACTTGGGATTTAAAACTAGGGGAATTTAAATTTCAAAATACAATTTTCTGAAATATTTTAGCCAAAATTCGTATATCCAAGGACGAGCAAACCCAATTTTCTCTTGTTACGTGTAGGCTCGTACAAAAGTAACAAAAGAAAAAAGCGAAGCCAGCAAGCTTTGTAAATTTTAACAAAATAATTTATTTCCCTAGAAAACAATGTAAAATTGGAAATTGGACTTACTATTTGTGAATATAATCCAAAATTGAATCCTAGGATTGAAAAATACAAGTCCTATCACTAAACAGTTCTAATTGAATCCAGGTTCGAATCTCGATGAAATTCCACTATGGAGGCGATGACGTCAGATTAGGTCGTTGTACTGGTGGCAACAGATCCTCGATTGAATCACAGTTTAAAATGTTCCCGTTTAGAACTCCAGAATAAATTTCCACTGAATTTCTTTCTCCCAGAACTTTTATAAATATGAAGCACTTGTTTAGTTTTCTAGAGAATAAATTATCAAATCCCCAAAAACAGATGAACTTCAAAAACAGTCTGACATCAACAATAGAAACACCTTACAAGGCTTAAGGTGTAAAGATACGACTCCCAAAAATTTACTGAGATATCAGTATTAAACCTAATTAAAACGTCATTTCAGTCCCGCGTGATTGGTCACGTAATCTCTTACCATTAAACATCGCAACAAAAAAAAAAAAATGCCATTTATCACGTAGCTAGATTAGCCCAGTGTAAGAATCAGATTCTCACACTGAAATTAAATTGAGAAAAAGAAAGGCTGTTTACAACTTAGCTGACACGTGGGCCGAAATGACCTTGGTTATAGCCAATCGTTTTACCTCGATGTTTACGAAATCTATAAGCTAAAAATAGTGCTGAAATAACGTTATAATCTAATCGGGTCAAGTCAATTTTCCGAAAAAGAGATTCAAATTCAAGGAAAATTATCATTACAATAAAATGTAATGAAACACACATAAAATATTTTTTTTTTTTACAGCTAACACACAAGTAATTAAATTACATATACGTAACAAATGAAACAAGCAAATAATACTAGGCACACAACTATGTAACGACAACAATAGACACTAAATAAAGTTTATCACATGAACATATCAGCGATGGGAGACGAGAAACGAGAACAGGAACGAGTAAACGTGGATCCAACATAGACAACAAGAATACCAAAATACAACAGCAACAGCCATTAGGAGGAAATGGACTTGATAGTACCATCCGGATCTCGACTGCAAACATTAGTATCCCCGAATTCTAGGGAAATAGATGCAGGGACAATATCGAACCGCCTACTATCTTGCATCAAATCCATGACATTTTGGTGTACTGAGTTTCTGGAAACAAATGGCTTCGTTTGCAACTTGATATTCCTTACCAAGACCTGTTCAAGTATATCATTCACACTCTGAAACAAAATCAGGATATGCAATGAATGACAGCTCACAACTGAATGACGACAATAACGGAACACCATCTATATAGCATAGTATCTCTCTTAAAAGCTTGTGTATACAACCAGATCACTCTGGTTTTAATTCCTTTGCGAACCATTTAAAAACACATACAGAACAGCTCTGTCAGATAAATCATACTCAATATAAGCGAGTACAACAACTTCAAGGAAACTAACTGGAAGACTTCCACTATGTAAAAAAATTACCTCCCAAGTACAACCCCCACACCAAAACAAACCAACCCCCCCCCCAAAACATCCCACCCCCAATCAAAAAACAACAACAAACACCCCCAAGCAAAACACGGCAAATTAATCCAATCTTTTTATCTTTGGTGAACGAAGGGAGCAGAATAATACAGCAAAAGCTCAGTCATACAATTTATATAATCCCGTCCCTTAACAGAAACATATATTTTACATACATACAGCAAAAGCTCAATAATACAATTTATATAACCCCGTCCCTTAACAGAAACATATATTTTACATACATACAGCACAAGCTCAATGATACAATTTATAAAACCCCGTCCCTTAACAGAAACATATATTTTACATACATACGGCAAAAGCTCAATGATACAATTTATATAACCCCGTCCCTTAACAGAAATATATATTTTACATACATACAGCAAAAGCTCAATGATACAATTTATATAACCCCGTCCCTTAACAGAAACATATATTTTACATACATACAGCAAAAGCTCAATGATACAATTTATATAACCCCGTCCCTTAACAGAAACATATATTTTACATACATACAACAAAAGCGCTCACTAATGCTCCCTTCACATGAGGAACAAAATATATTATACTTATTCACCGACCTTGTGGTCAATGTTCTCTCCGATTAAAACTAAGGCAAGGAAACGGGCTCTACAAAATCTCATGCATGAAGGGAAGGCAGTACGAGCTTTGTATTTTCCAAAATAGGGAAAGTAACAACAAATATTTCTTTTCTCCAAATTATTATTATTTTAGCGAAAATACCCACTACACTGATAAATAGAGGTACCTTGTTCTACAAAAATAAAAGCATGTGGTTTTATGAAAGGACAGTTCTAAAGATTAAGTCAGCTCTTAATTCTTAGATGGTGCTTCGGGATGTTCATAAATAAAGATCCAGGGTCAATAGCATCAATATGTTATGTACATCTATATTTTCTGTTTAACTTTTGAACACCATTGTAGATTGCAAGGGTCACACTTAAACAACATATCACATAAGTATCTTTTGTCCATGGTTCAATATTAGACTTAAAATAATGATCATTTGTAAACAACTTGAATCCGACTTAAAGACCTTGGTTTTCCCCTTGGAAATTTTATAGTTTAGCTGATGTTTTCAGTTTCTTTGATAAACTTTAAGTAAACAAACCTTACTTTGTTTATGATTTTGATGGAAATATCAATTGAAAATGACATTTGTCCTGGACATTTCATTTCGCCATAAGTCAGGTGACAATCTGTATATAAGGAAGACCAGGTCAAAAATGCTTCATTCCTTTTTTTAAATATGCATTTTTAAAACTCCTTTTGTTGAAATCTTTTATAATTTGACAGAAAAATTATTTAGTCAAAGTTTGTATTGTAGCTACAAAGTGCTTATTGACGTTTTTAATTAAACACTATTTAGGGAAATTCAAAGCTTCTGGATTATATAATTGTGATACATCAAAACTATTGGTAGATCAGCACATCTAAGACTAGTGGTACATCATTACATTCTTGATTGGAACTCCACTGGAATTCTTTCGAGACACTCAATATTTTTGCAAGTGGGATTAGAGTTTTGTGGTTTTAATTAACAATACTGTAAGCTCCTGTTACATGTTTGCTTGGTATTCCAAGGGTCGGGTGTCGCGTATGATATATCCGCCCAGACCAGTCAGGGTCGGATGCCTCGACATGACTTTCGGAAAGGTACTTAGCTTCTGTTACCTTGACATGATACAGGCAATAATGTATGGGTTAAACGTGCAGTTAAAACCAACAATAACAAAACAAATCCAAGTTATATAATTAAGCATATCCTATGCAGTCACTATTAAGCACATCCTATGCAGTCTTTATTAAGCATATCCTATGCAGTCACTATTAAGCATGTCCTATGCAGTAGTTATTGGGTATGTCCTATGCCGTCACTATTATGAATACAAGCAAATACAAAATAGAACTTAACAAACATAATGAACATCTACGTTCATGTGGAAACATTAGAATGCTTCAAAAACTATATATTTAATTACCGATTACATACCAGCTTAAAACAGACGGATTAAAACAAATATGTAAATTTAGATTAACTTCTCTGCCAATTCTTAATATTGCCAGTATGATAGAAGAAATGAATTTATTGTGATTGAAGCATTTTTTCTCTGCAGTACGGGATTAGTTCGAAGTTAATATGGTAACCAATATAGTGGGGTTATCATTGTCCCAAACATAGAAATCTTTGCTATCTGTATTTGAAATGAAACCTTTCCTCATATAAACGTGTTGTGTAGTTTGTGCTGTACACACCTCTGTAAGGGAAGTCATATTAGCATAAACGATGACATTTAACATTACAATGATAATAGCACGTTAAAATGTCTCTGATATTAAGCAACGTATGTTGATTCCAGAACATGGCAATCAAGAACTAAAACTCGATTAACCCAAAACTTGTGTAACCTAACTACTGCGTTTTTGTGTAACTTTGATTTTGCGTTTTGGGGACATTTGAATCTGTCAAGTAACAAGAACCTGAAACACTGTTACTGTTGTTTGTTCAACTATCTACATGAACGTAGTGTCATGTTTTGTTTGGTGTGAAATAGCTAGAGTATTTTATGTCCGTTAGTTATGAGTAGAACACTGGACATGAATTGATTCACTGACTGATCAAACTGCAGAGAATGGTTGGAGCGTGACATTTTGTTTTCGCCATCAAAGACAATCATCCTTTTGACCTACTATTTGTCATACTGTCCATGGTTATATGAAATGCTATTTGTACTCCTCCTATTGTTACTACTACTACTACCACTACCACTACTACTGCTATTACTACTATTTCCACTACTACTACTAATACTACTACTACTAGCAATACTATATGCTTGTAAAGATTCAAGCTTCTACTCATACTGTTCCAAATCATTGGATTTGAGTGCCCTTTCTCAGTTGATCCTGATGTGTTTCCTTTTGCCTCCTATTTTCCGGACTCCGTGGATGGTTGTGCGCTATTCGTTGAAAATGGTGTCATTGAACGTTTTTGTGGGTGCAAGGTTCGTCCTCAAGGCTCGTTTCTGATTGTTCAGTCATTCAGTCAATTCTTTGGATTTCCACTATTTACATAATATCTTCCTTTCTGCTACCTCGTTTCCCTACACATGATGAAATAGTATAGCTTCTGTTGCACGTGTAATACTAGGTCCACGAAAAGTCAGTTTTTTGTCTGTATAACGTTGCTGGAAATGAACTAGTTTCCATTGTATGGTGTAAAGCTTTGTACATGTTATCTTACGGGGTACTAATACATTAATTGGTGATTGTTTTATTAGTGACTTCAGTTTTCCTCCGACAATGAATATGTCAGATAGTTTGGTCGGCGGAAAACACATTGACGAGGAATAATGTGGCCTTCTCGAGGGCAATCTGGATGGTAGTCGTACGCATTGGAAGTTTCCTTTTTGTATTTGTTCCGAAGATGAGTGAAAGTTTCTTGTTTAGCCCCTTTACATAACCTCCGTTTTTTGAGCTCTGTTGTAGCCATGCATTCATCAATTTATCCTTGAGTACTTAACAAATTACATTTGTGGTCTATCACATATTAAAATATGAAATGAAAGCTGCTTGAGCTAGATAATTGTTATATAAGGAAAGAACATTATGCAAATAGCCACGAGTATGAAATAATTGACTGACGGCTGAGATAGGTATATTTTGCGAAGATTTAATATAACATTATAATGTTAAAATTAACACTCACTTTATGGAGTTCCGCACGTTCCGACAGGCATTGCGGAAGACGGAAGTTCGACAACATTTGAGGGAGAGTAATAATAAATCTCCGTAAATAATGGTTCACGAAACAAGGGGTATCCAAGTTCTTTCGTTATCGTGTGCCTTCCCATCAGGATATATCTTCTTTAAGAATATCTGCAACGTCATGACTTTTTCCTTTGATCTATCCTTGTTTGTTACGCATTAAATTACTTGTGTGTTAGTTTTAAATTCTCTTTTACTTTATTTTTATTGAATTACATTTTATCCTAAGGATAATAGTTTTACTGGATTTGACATTTTTCCCAGGAAATTTAGTTCAGTTCTTTTACCCTTTTTAGAACGCAAAATGATTGCTACATTGTATTATTAGCTAACCTAGTTCTTGACCTGGGTTCCGATTTTGTAAACATTGAGTGAAAATGATTGGTGATTACCAAGATCATGTTCAGCCCACGTGTTAGCTCTGTTGTAAACAGTTTTATTTTTAAATTCATTTCCAGTGTGAGAATCTATATTAGCCTACGTGTTAATTGACTTATAGTAGGTGACCACGTGATCCATCACGCGAGTTTGAAATGCGTTCTTAGTAGGGGTTTAATTCTGATTCTCAGTGTTTCTGAGTCAGTCGTAAAATTATACCTTTGGGCTCAAGGTATTTGTCTTGTTGTTGCCATTTGAGCTGATTTTCGTATTTAAAATAATTTATTCACCCTGGAAAATACTCTTTTTTCATCGAAATTCTTGGACAAAGACATTTACTAAATTATTCGGAATTCTAAAGCTGGAATTATATTCTTGGTGACTCAACAAGGAACTGTTGACACATCAGCACAAAATGGTTATAGAGGACGTCATCTCCTTCCATATTGGAACTTCATCAATTAGATCTTTTTAATGATATGACTTATATTTTTGAATACTCGGATTAATTTTTGGATTAGATTCACAAACCGTAAGTCCTATTTCATACTTTTACCTTGTTTACTAGGGAAATAAATTATTTTGTTAAATTTACAAAAATTGTAGACTTCACTCTTTTCTTTTGTTACTTTTGTAGGAGCCTACACATAACATTTCCAACACTGCCATTTTCGTCCTTAAGTCACCCTGCTCGAGTATATGAAATAATTTTATAGTCAACAGTTGTAAACTGCATTATAACATTTCTGCATCTTGGTAGTATGTTGAACGTTATCTTTTTATCTACTTTAAGTCTTTCCGTCTGATGATTTTACGTCGAATTGAGGCATTGTGTTGAAATTCACAAACATCCGTTAAATTTGGTATTCAGTTATTCTTGAGTCACTGAAGGAAGCAACTGCTGACCTAATCACATTAGCAACACATATACTCAGCCATCGTATAACACTTAAATCTCTGTCTGTCTGTCTGTCTCTGTCTGTCTGTCTGTCTCTCTCTCATATCGCGAAAAGCAGGGTGACAGGTATTAGTTTCATTTTAAGGTTTGTTTCAACCCATAACATTTATATGAAATTAATTGCAAACAACTTGAGAAATAAAATTCATGATATTGACTCGATCAGTTGTATCTATTTCTGGCAACTCGGATCATGTAACTTCAGCTGTCTCTAACCTACTGACTTTTTAACAGTCTACCTTTTAGCTTTTTTTAACATCCAATTACTTGATCGCTACATACAAAATCTTTAGTTGAAGGATTTCTACTTGTTTATTGATGTTTATTGCAAAGGCCATGACCAAATTACAATACTATATTTTGCCAACCGTGAATTTATGTTTAGTACAAACACTCTTGCGGTTAAACACCGTACATTAGCTGCGGAAAAGGAAAATTAAAACAAAGTTCGAAGACGTAAAAGTACTTTTTAAAGGTTACATTATTTGCAACACAAAATAGATATCAAGAATGAAGAACTTTGCCATTTGAAGAGCAATTGAAGCTGGATCGTTAATGGTCTCGCAGACGGTGACTTTTATCATACTGCATATCGGTAGGTCATTCTGTCAAAAGTAATACATATTATATTTACTAGTCCCGTCAGGACATTAAAATGATTACGCTGATCTTTTTTATTGTTGCTTTGTTGTTGATGTGGGTTTGATGACCTTTTTCAGCACATGATAGTCTGTACATGAAGGCCTCTCTATCTGGTTGAGGAGGAACCAGGGTAAAAGCTCAGGAAGGAATATTGACCGGCCGGCAAGAAGTTACTGGCATTTTTCTTACATACCCACTTTGGCCGAGACAGATACTCCAATTCAAGCTGAAATGTCAATGATCTGATATTCCGTAATTCAAGGAAAGGCCATAGAATATATGTCATAGAGAATATTAATCTCTAGTAAAACATGATCGTAACATACTATGTTCGTATTATTTGAAGCGTATATTAATAATATTAGCAGTAGCATTGATTAATAATAATAATACTAATGATAATAATAATAATAATAATAATTACAACATAATTATTACTACTACACTAACTACTACAACTAGAACTATTACTACTACTTTTAGTACTACTACTACTACTAATATTACTACTACTACTATTACTACTACTACTACTTCTAGTACCACTACTACTACTACTATTACTACTACTGCTATTACTACTACTACTACTACTACTATTACTTCTAGTACTACTACTACTACTACTAATATTACTACTACTACTATTACTACTACTACTGCTACTACTACTACTACTACTAATAATAATAATAATAATAATAAAAAGAAGAAGAAGAAGATGATGATGATGAAGGAGAAGAAGAAGAAGTGTGATTAAATGCATGATAGGCCATGCGTGTAAGAGGAAGGTAATGGTCCAAGTTTTCTGATTTATCTCCGAAGTACATAGCTAGCACCTAACTAAAAAGTTCGGTTGTATCGATCCAGCAACCCGGTTTAAGAAACATTAGCTCTTCTGAAATACTAACATGATACAAAATTCTTTAAATATTTGCTCTTTAGAACTATCTGCCTTGTCTCTAAAACACATGAGGCACACCAAAATCTACAAATAAAGTTGCCAGCCAACGCTCATGCAACCGTACTACCCTCAATAATAGGCAGAGGCACTTGGTAAAGTGATCTCCGAACACAAGAATGAATGCGTTTCCTCCTCTGTCTTTATAAGAGACCCTAAAATACCAAGCGCTACTAGCTGTCCTGATTCAATAACTATTACGATCTGAAGTCTCGCTCGGCACTTCTTCTTGTTGTTCTTGCACTGAGGGCATACGGAGAATGTCGCACAACACGCGAAAATATCATCCCTCATGTCAAGCCAGTATTAGCACTGGAGTACTTTACTGAGGGCTTTGTCGAATTATAAATGTGCTGCTGAGCCTCAACTCAACCATTCACACTAGACAAAGTTGTGTTCTGTCTCTGCAGCTCTCCAAATTGTGTACCATTGTTAAGCCCTATAACGGAGAACTTCACAGGGCGCTTGCCACGCTTGTCTTTGCCACAGTCTTTGCAGGGCGAGCAGCTTAATAAGTCTGTACTCTATCACGAAGTCATGTAATTAAAGTTGTTCCGATCAACTAGCTAATTGTATGTTGGGCTCTTTCAAGCATATAAAGCACCGAGAGCTACGGTATTCAGAACGCACTTTGAATTTTGATCCTCAAAATAAGTTTTGAAATACAGAATAAAATGTTAGAGGACCAACACCTCACGACAAATGACACAATACAGGAGTTCGGCCATGTATAGGCACCAATTAGCGTAAGATACAAGCCCTTTTCCTTCCGTTTGTTTTCCGGAAAAGGACAGCTCCTATTTGTCATCACTCGCATTTGTATCTATTATAAAGAGCAATTCCATGTCGAACACAGGATAGAGTAGTTCTGGCGCAAACGCTTTACGTACCTCTTTTTATGCCGTCTTATGCTCATCTGCCCAGCGGAAAATAACATTCCTTTTCGTAAGCGGATGTAATGGAGTCGAAATTGCAGCAAGATGACTTACGAACTGGCTTGGTGCACTAATATTAGTAATGGCCCTAATTATTACCATTCGAGTACTGGATGTTTGATAACTAAGTAGCGTGCTTCGTGTATTGCTGTTTGCTCCGCTTGTCTTTTCTTTCTTGTAATCTTCGCTCATTTGCTTGAGTTGCTCCATTAAGTGCTCTATTGTCGCCTGAATTTGCTTTATCGTGGGGCAGTGTCTTCTTCAAACCTCGAATTTTATTCGTTGGAACTCTTAAATGCGAAGCTTACAAATTTTTTGCTTGCACCAGCATGCATAATTCCTTTAGTTCAACCTAGATTCCGATTGTTTAATGCAAGCTGCTAGAGCGATGTCTCAAGTGTTCATCCTAACCATTCCAAATAAATGGCCCTTTTCAAGTTAATCGTGATTATCAGGTTGGAAAACAGGATATGCCAGCGAAATAAATCTTTGCATGATTTGTCCTAACTCTTCTTCTGAAACCGCTCTTTATTGTAATTGTCTTTGTTTCCAGGAGAGGTGAGGCAAAGCCAGTTTTCCAGGAAGCTTTAAACGCCATGAACTCGATTTGACCGGTCTGTACATGAAGGTCTGTCTAGACTAAGATAGCATCCTTTCTTAAGCACGTGAACAAGCGCAATCTCTTCTACGTTTCTTTCCAATTATTTGTCATTTCTCTGTGCTCTGTGTTAAGTATTTGCATTAATCATATCTTTACTTCGTAACATTACTATCAGTGTCAATAAGCCTCTTACCACTCCCGGCAGTAGGTGATATTGGCCGTAAAAGCCGCCTCTGAATAGCCCGCGGTATTGGCATTTCGACAAGCGCGCATTCTGCGTTTCCACCAGTGGATATTATAATAAACAAACGACAGATTTATAAACGATAGATTTACAATAAATCTCACTTCAAATTCTTTATTTTTTTTATTATGACATAAAGTGATTATTATTGTTTATTTATATTAAAAGTAAGTTTACAGACGAATATAGTGTTATGAAACTTCAGTCGTTTTGGAATATTAATAGAAACAATATTTAGCTTTCAGCTTATAGAAAAGAGCAACCGGCATGGGAGTAGGCTTCAACGTCTTTGTAAGGTTCTTGTGTTGGTAATCAAGCACGATACATCATATAGTCATAGCTCTCGATTGGGAAGGAACTTGTTGCAAACTCATTTTAGTCATTTTTAATTAACCTGTGAGATTACAATATTACAAGCACGTCTTTTCTAACTGAAAATGTAATTCAACTCGTTTCATACCAGGTAAAGGCAAAACACGTTCCGCACTGACCCACCTTTTGGAAGCAGAATTGTCACTATTAATAACATAATCTACTCTCTGCTGACATTTAAATGGAAGTTGAAACAAAGAATATATTTTCTTTAATTCAGTAAATATTCCGAGGAGCCAATCCTCCGTGCAAGAAAGCACTCGAATTAAAGAGGTCGTATTTTTTTCCATTTGTCATGTTGATTAGATTGACTTTAGGTTTACTTAACCAAATAATAAACAAACCAAAACATAATAAAACAGGTATACGAACTCGCACAGCTGATACCAGCAAATCTTTCTTGATACACGTAAGGGGTCTCACTACGGAGTGAATCAAACACCTGCATCTACCTTGCTTTGGAGTCCAGTATTTTCATTATTCAAGACAATAGCCGTTGCAAATGCAACGGCTCCTAAACGCACAAATATTTTTTTTTTCTCTAGAGACCCTGATTGGGACACATCACGACACTCACATTTCACATTGGTATGTGTTTTCTTTTTCACATTTGTGTATGATTCAAAAGTAAAAATTTCCATGACGAATGTTAATACTTCGAGCCATGCAATACAAAACACTACCCAAACACGTATTACAAAAATTATTTCTATCTTAAATTAGTGAAAAATATATATGCAGATAATTCGATATGTTGCGAAATTAAGGAGGGTCCGTTTTCGGAACTAATCAATGTTGTTTTAAAGTCTAGTGAACATTGTACGTTATGTCGCCTGCTCGCAAAAATGTGCTCTTTATTTTGGCTGAGAAATCTCTTCTCAACACCGCCTCTCTGTAATCAACAACGAATTACCAAAATTTACCAATGCTATAAACAGAGACATAAATACATATAATATATACCCTAAGTTTTTTGCAGTATCATCTAACCCAGTAGTAATCCATCGTGAAGACGAGAAGGCGCTTTGCTTGTAACTGTCCTTGGTGAATCATTGCTTGGAGGTTCAAACTGTATTCTCTATTGGTACATATTTAAATCTCAGGACAGCTAGCCTAGGGTAATTTTTACTGGAGATCTTTTACTGGGGTCTTTATTTTACTGAAGGATTACTTACTGGGGCCTTTTCTTAATGGAATCTTTTTTTTACGATAGAAACTGCGCGCAAGATTTCACTAGATATGATGCTTTGTAAACATATGCTATCGATTCTGATGTGTTTTAGATGCACAATAACTTGAAATCCTAATCGATAATTAACACGACGTGAGTTTTGAAAATAATCAATATTAAATAAATTATTAATCATGAAATAAGAAATATATAACAGTCTCTTGATTTCGTTCAATACTATCTTGGTAGTTAAGACGATATGGAGACTTTTTAAAGGGTTTTAAAAGAGCTTTCGTAATGAATCTAATATGAAGTAAACACTATCGATCATAGTGAAAATAAGATGATCGCAGACACACTGGATATCAATATCAAAATGCTAATATAACCAATAAAGTAGAAAGTATAAATTTCCCAATCTGTGATAGCCTTTAATTTATTTTAGTTTGGAATCCATCATAATTTCCTTAATTTATCAATATACCTTGTACGGTAAATAGATGTTTTCAAATATCTCTCTTCTGGCAGCATATGAATGGGCATAGCTAGCCATAATGTAGATACTACGGTCATATTACACAACCCCACCCCCACCCACCATTGTTCGTGGTCAAGATGAGTGGAGACTGTCCATTGATTCATCTAAGACGTCATAAATCTGTTTTTCTGCATAATGGCAATGTTTAGCCATCAATTCCAGTTGGTCTTGAAGTCCACAGGAATGAAACCTATGAAAACATGAAACAACGTGAGGTGAATAAACTATGATCAACATCACCACCACCACCACAACAACAATAATAATAATAATAATAATAATAATAATAATAATAATAATAATAACAACACTGGTCTACAGTGTTTTAGAAATCGACTGCTTCAGAGATAAAATGTGCTATTTATTATGGATTTTGATGTGCTGAATTCAAATATGACAATTGAAATAACTAAATGACTACTGTTTCCAAGATATTTGCGTTTTTACATTTTACGTCAATGTATATTGTGCAAATAGTAGAGCTGTAATCATAAATTGTAAACATTGATCTTTTCATGTGTTTATGGTTGCTTTACCTGATAATATTTCACCTGTCCTATTTATGTAATACTTTAAAAACAGCAAAAGGGTTATATAAATAATATTTATTATGAAACAAAAGGCAAAAACTATTATGTCTATATACGTACATAGTTTAGTCCTTATTCAGTGTCTACACGGCGTTTCTTGGCTTGTCTCTTGTATTCATTAAATGGAGCATCTCTTGTCACTGTACAGCAATAGTCTGCAAGTATTGATGGGCTCTATTTGCCCGCTATAGCGTGTCTCCATTGTTGCAGTGTCTTGGTGAAATCGCTCGCCATGCTCGTCGCTCACTGCTCCGCAGTTCGATGGAAAAAATCTAGCTGAGAGTGCAAAAAATGTATCGTTAGTAACATGTTGCAACCAAGGCTTTTGTATGCCTTGAGGAGGTTTTGCACTAACTCCCTGTAGTTGTCTGCCTTGTTCTTTCCCAGAAAATTTGTTGCAGCTAACTGGAAGGCTTTCCATGCTGTATTTTCCTTGCCACGCAGTGGACGGTGAAATGCATCATCTCGAAGTTCACGAATCTATGGAGCAGCAAAGACACCTTCCTTTATCTTAACCTCACTTAACCTTGGAAATTTTTCACGGAAGTACTTGAAAGCTGCTTGTGTTTCGTCCATGGCCTTGGCAAAGTTCTTTATCAGACCCAGACTGATGTGCAAAGGTGGCAACACAACTTTCCTTGATTCAACAAGTGATGGATGCTGAACACTTTTCTTCCCAGGCTACAATGACTGTCGGAGTGGCCAATCTCTCTTGATGTAGTGGGAATCTCTCGCACGACTATCACATTCGCAGAGAAAACAGCAGTATTTTTTGTAGCCAGTCTGCAGACTTAGCAAGAGCGCAAGAACCTTCAAATCGCCACAAAGCTACCACTGATGTTGATCATAGTTTATTCACCTCACGTTGTTTCATGTTTTCATAGGTTTCATTCTTGTGGACTTCAAGACCAACTGGAATGATGGCTAAACATTGCCATTATGCAGAAAAACAGATTTATGACACGTCTTAGATGAATCAATGGACAGTCTCCACTCATCTTGACCACGAACAATGTTGCATGCATATACTTAGTATTCATGAACACTACACATGAAGACAGCTAGTTATCGCGTGTATCAAATATATTGCCCTAACAGTGTATGAAAATAAAATGATGGTTGTGAATGTTTCAGTACCGTTAGCTTTAGCCCTGGACAGCATATCCTTTCTAATTCAGTATATTGTAATGTCATCCATACCCGCTCCCCCTTCGGACAAACAGTCATGGTAGTTCGGTCCAGTGTTGTCTACTGCAAGCACGTAGGAGCAGATTTATGGAAAATGTGATCAATGCAGCTAGATATATGAATAATGGGCTATTACCAGTTCCCTTATATGAATCAAACTACTACTAACAGTAATTATTACCTTCCAAAACCTAATTACAGTAATTACCATCTATTGAAACATAATTACAGTAATTACCATCCACTGAAACCTAATTACAGTAATTGCCTCCTTCTGAAACATATTTGCAGTAATCACCATCTACTGAAACCTAATTACAGTAATTATCACATACTGAAACCTACGTCCAGTAATTATCACCCCTGAAACCTATTTACCAAGTTCTTTTGCATGTAAATGCGCATCTATTCGGTGATCCATAATATGACGTGTACATTTGTTCAATAGTTTTCAGTGGCAAATATGGTATTTACATAAGATGGCTGTTAATGATCGATCTTGTTTACGTCAAGGCTTTCCGTCATCAGTGATCGATTTCATTTCCAGCATGTCTTTCTATCGTCTGTGATAGATCTGATTTACATCATGGCTTTCCGTTTTCAATGATCGATTTGCAACATGGCTTTCCGTTGGCACAGAATCGTGACTGACCTACTGATTGTCTTGGCCTGTTGCACATGTATCTATAATGGGGTTGATAAGATAACCTGAGATGGTTAGAGTAATAGCTTTACATGTAGTCTAGCATCGGGAAATCAAACTTAAATTTATCCATGGACTGATACCGGCTATATTGTGAAGATTTAGAGCTTCGCTTGCTATGCCATTTCTTGTTACCAGAATACCGTAAACGCCAAGATCTAAATGTCTTTTATTGGTCTTCTTTCACTCTTTCCTATTACTTATTTTAAGAGCATAGGCTTGTAACACGACATAAATTGGATGGATGGCTGCTAGATCAATGTCGCGCAAATCTGCATATCTTGTTCTATGTGGCGTTGTTTCTCTATTAACTGATATTATCTCTGAGTATATATATATATATATATATATATATATATATATATATATATATATATATATATATATATATATAATATTCAATCCGTAACTGGAACACCAAACACTAATAAAATGTTGTACATTACGAATAACGTTGATCTATCTGGATTGAGCTCACTATCAACTCCAGTGAATGTTTATATCCAAGAATTTATCAGAGCACTTTTGTAATTCAAGAAAAATAATTATTTGAATTCAGTAATTTGAAGAAATAAAATTCCAGCCCGAAATGAAATACTGACCAAAGTCATAACATAACTTGATTGTGCCAAGTCCTAAAGCTCGAACGAAAAATCCTCTCACATACAAAATTATATTAGCTGTCTACTTCACCTCAGGTCACAATTAGCATTTTCTAAAAATATCCCAAACTATTACCTAATGGAAAATAACCACCTAGCATGATCCTGATGTTTAAAAAATAAAAATATTACTTATTATTAGTAACCAGAACCTGAATTATGTTAATTACACTAAGGAAATTCCAAAATCTTGGCCCTGATTCAAATCAATATATTTACTTCTATTAATAATAGTTCTGATTTTAAACCCATACACATAGAATAATTTAGCTATGTATCGGTTGTTTACAAGAAAAGGTCAATTCATGTCAATCGGCAATGAACTCAGTTTTTGACAAGGACAAATCCAACATACAATTTTAAAATACAATAGCGTGTAATAAGACACAATAACCTAAAAAGGAAAACATTATCTAAAAACCAATGCAAATTAAATATTCATAACACTTCCCTTCATAAAGAAAAAGAATGACTCACACCTTCCTTTTACTATCATTCAAACATTCATGTGATACACATGAAATCTTATAAATGACACAAAGTATACATGAATCAATAAATTTCTAGACAAGTGAACGTGCATCTCTTTTCCTTGATATGCCTAATGTCAATATTTTATTCCTGCAAAACAATACTCCGTCTTCATAATCAATGATGTGTGTTTTTCATCTGCCAATGCAAGTAAGGGGGCTGTGATCACTAAATACAATAATAGGAGAAGGAACTGAACTAATATAAACTTCAACGTGTTGTAATGCTAATATCAAAGATAAACATTCGTACTCGATTGTGGAATAATTTTTTCTCTGTTGCTTATTTGATTTCTTAGACAAATAGCACACTGGATGATCTACAACAGTTTATCTTCTTGAATCAAAACCAACCCGAATATTACTATCATCAACAGACATTTTAAATGATTGTCGGAAATTTGGAGCTGAAAGAACTGGTGCACTCTTAAGTACGGCCATTTTAAGTCTGATTATTATGATTATTATAACTAATTGTCAATTTACGTAAATAACAATTTATAGATCTACATGATTTGTGTTTTCAACAGAACGGAATTATGCACACAATTTATAATAAAAGATATTCAATATACTTTACAACTGTGTTTAAAAATTATGAAAATTAAAGAAAATCATGTACCAGAAGTTGCAGTAAATATAGATAAACATAACAATGGCAAAGTTATATTTTTTTATTATTTTCAATTCCCATGAGTACTGATAATATAATTTAAATCACTTACTTTCTTTTCACTGTATAAGGACCATAACACATAGCCTGAAAAGTATTTTGTGGTATGGGCGATTGAACCATAACTCTATTACCAGACTAAAACCTCCTTTCCCTTATATTTTTTGCCATACCCTAATTTCATGTTTGACTGAGTAAAGTACAGATCAGTTCCTGCAAGCTCAAATGCCATTGACTTATACTTAAAATTGGAAATATTATCGAGAAGATTAATTTGTGTATCGTCATTAGAAAGAAGTTTCTCTTTTAACAACTTCAATGGTCCACGCACTGTAGGTCCAAGAACAAGTTCAAATGGACCGAATTCTAAAGATTCTAAAGATTTTTGAAATGATCCCCTAACAGCAAACAATAGTAAATGAATGCCTTCATCCCAATCTTACCTTGTAACAAATAAATATGGTCGATGAAAGTTTGATGAAATCTTTCTAAAGCCACTTGGCTCTCTGGGTGATAGGCAGAAGACGTGAAGTGTTGGATGCCTAATTCGTACAGAACTTGCTGGAAAATTCCGGACATAAATATTGATGCTTGATCAGATTGTACAGAATTGGGAAGGCCAAATTCAGTAAAACACTTTATCAGAACTTTAACTATTGTTTTAGTTTTAATATTCTTCAAAGGAAGTGCTTCTGGTAATCTTGTAGGCGCACATATTATGATCAACAATCATAGGTCTTAGGTAGCGGACCGATGCAATCTAACATTATTCTGCTAAAATATACGTCACTTGCAGTAATAGGTTGCAGATGAGCGTTAGGTATCTTATGATTGGGTTTTCTGCCATGTGACAAGTGTAACAAGATCTGCAGTATTTACAAACATCACTTTTAATTTCTGGCCAATAAGTCTTATTGGTCCCTAATTGATCAGCCAAATGAGTTGCGTGAGCCAGACTAAGAATTTGCTGTTTATATGATTTAGGAACTAAAATGTATTAATTTACTGACCACAAGTCACCAGCAGGAACCACATGAGGTCTCCATTTTCTCACAAGAACTCCATTTTTAAAAAATAACAAACGAGTACTTCAGTGGCTTCAGCTTCATTAGTGGCCCTTTGACACAAACAGGAGATCACAGGATCTCTGTCGTGGTCGACGACAAGTGATTGTCGTTTGTCACCCTGATTAGAATAAAGACAATGAGTAGTTAAAAGAGGATGAAAGTGCTGAATACCTTTTGCCTGATGTTACGTGTAGGCTCGTACAAAAATAACAAAAGAAAAGAGCGAATCCAACAAGCTTTGTATATATTAACAAAATAATTTGTTTCCCTAGAAAACAATGTAAAAATTGAAAATAGGGCTTACGGTTTGTGAATATAATCCAAACGTTAATCCTAGGATTGAAAAATATAAATCCTATCACTAAACAGTTCTAATTGAATCCAGGTTCGAATCTCGATGAAATTCCAATATGGAGGCGATGACGTCAGATGAGGTTGTTGTACTAATGGCAACAGATCCTCGTTGAATACCAGTTTATAATGTTTCCGTTTAGAATTCCAGAATAAAGTTCCACTGAATGTTTTTGTCCCAGAACTTTTGATAAATATGAAGCACTTGTGTAGTCTCTAGAGAATGAATTATTTAATTCCAAATGATACATGAACTTCAAAACAATCTGACATCAACATTTGAAACACCTTGTATCGTAAAGGTGTAAACATTCGACTAACTGAAAAACTCTGAGAATGAGTACTAAAATCCCAAGTTTAGATCACATGGTGGCCCACGTGGTCACCCAGATGGAACAACGCAATAAAAGCGCACAGCCGATAGAAACGTAAGCCTTAACCAATTTTACTATAAGATTCAATAACAAAGTTGTTTGCAAATTAGAGCTATCACGAAAGGAGAAAATGACCTTGGTAACAGCGAATCGTTTTCATTTGGTGTTTACAAGATCAATGAAACAGGGTGAGCTAAAATAGTGCCTACGTCATACTTGTGCGTTCCAAATAAACTGAATTTACTGGGAAAAATATCAAATTCCGTGCAAATAATCATTACAATAAAATGTAATGAAACAAAAATAAAATAAAAAAGAATTTTAAACTAACACACAAGTAATTTAAATTACATATTCGTAACACTTCTCCCCATAAAGAAAAAGAAAGATTTATGTAATAAAACTTTCTATTTACCATATGTAAATTATACATGAGGTATAATAAAAATTACATAAGAAAATTCTTATGAATTATACAAAGTGTACATGAAATAATATTTCTATACACGGGACAGTACATCTGCAATCAAATTGTCTTTTCCTTTGAAGTGCCTGATGTTAAAATTATATTCTTGTAAAAACAAACTCCATCTTAATAATCTTTGATTTCTATTTTTCATCTTGTCGATGAAAGTAAGGGGGTTGTGGTCACTAAACACAACAAACAGAGAAGAGGCTGAACTAATGCAAACTTCAGAAAGCTGTAATGCTAATATTAAAGCCAAACATTCCTTCTCGATTGTTGAGTAATTTCTCTAATTTCTTGGAGAAATAGCACACTGAATGATCAACACCATCTCTGTCTTCTTGAAAGAATTCTGCTCCAACCCCAACATCACTTGCATCCACAGATAATTTAAAAGATTGATTGAAATTTGGATCTGTGAAAACCGGCGCACTTTTGAATATGACTTTTAATCTATCAAAAGCCTCCTGACATTTTTTAGTGCAAAACAACTTGTTTATCTTACTGAACAAGTTTGTCAGAGGTTCAGCAATATTAGAAAAATTGGAACCAAATTTCGATAGTAGTTGGCCATACCCAAAAATCGCATCAGTTGCATTTCACTGACAGGCACAGGGAAATCAGAAAAAGCCTTGACCGAAGCATCCATAGGTTTAACTTGACCATGTCCCACGATATGTCCTAGGAAAGCTACACAAGCACGGTAGAACTCACCTTTAGACTATTTAAGTTAATTCCTTTCTTGTTGTTGAAAATGTAAAAGTTTCTTGTCCAGATTTTTCATAATTTTCTAATTCCGAAGATTAGTTCCTCCATGACCAAAAGAGTCTGATTGAATTTCTTCACTTAAATCCTCAGTTTGTGGGAAAGGTACAACTAAATTATTTGCATGATTTACTTTGCTATCTCCTTCAATATACTAGTACTTCATTAATTGCTTTAGATCAGAGTACTATTATTATAATTTAACTCATTCATTTTCTTCTTTACTTTGTTTTGGCCGAAAAATCTAATTTCAAGAAAATTTTGAAGAATGAGCAAGAGAGAATGAACTCTTTTACAAGACTGAAGACTTCCCTCAAGTAATGTTCTGTGCAACCATAGTTTCACTTTTGACTCGAATTGCTGAGTGCCAAATTCAAGCATGATTAGCTGGAAAATTCCAAACATAAAATTTGACCCTTGACCTGATTTTACAGATCTTGTAAGGACAAATTGAGTAAAAAACTTTATGAAATCCTTTATGTTGGTTTGAATCTTCCATAAAGAATCGCCTTTGGGAATCTTGTTGACGCACAAATATTGGTCAAGAGATATTGATTGCTTGACTTGGTCTTAGGTAAGGTTCCAACACAATCTACAATAATTCTGCTAAATGGTTCGGCAAATGCAGGAATAGGTTGCAAATGAGCCTTAGGTATCTACCATTGGGTTTTCCTACCATTTGACAAGTATGACAAGATCTACAAAATTCACAAACATAGCTTTTAATTTTTGGCCAATAAAATTGAGTCAAGATCTTATGATAAGTTTTTTTTTTATCACTAAATGACCAGCCAGAGGAGTTTCATGGGACAAACTAAGTATTTCCTGCCTGTAAGATTTTGGAACTACAGTCTGATAGTTCACTGACCACTCGACACTAGCAGTTACCTCGAGAGGTCTCCATTTTCTGATAAGAATTCCATTTTTAATGAAATAACAGACAGGTACTTCAGTGGCTTCAGTTTCACTAATGGCCCTGTGAAACAAACGGGGGATCTCAGGATCTTTATCCTGTTCAACGACAAGTGATTATCGTTGATCACCCTGATTAGATAAAATAGAATGAGTATTTAAAAGAGGATCACTGTGATCAATGCCTTTTGATTGATCCAAACAAGAAATGAAAGTGACCTCATCAAACGCCTGACCAATACATGCGTCAGCTAAAGGAATATTCTCCTTATCAAAATCATTCTTAAGAGCTTTCTTTGCCACAACTCTGGTAACTGCACAAGCCGCACTCTACTCCCTGAATGAGAACACTCTCATTAGAACAGGACTTCTCAGAAAAAGGCAAAGTACCTGATAATAAAAGACTCTGAGATGCTCCTGTATCCTTTAAAATTTTAATAGGGGTAGGATTGGCCAAATCACCCGAGAGTGATATAGAACCCATCGACAAGAATGGATCATTTTTCTTCATAATAAAATCAGACTGGAGTTTATTAGACCCAACAAATGTATTGCTTTCAATACATGACCTTTACCTTGACCTCTTAGAAATAAGTGCATTTGGGATAGGTTGATGTTGATTATGATGCCTATATTTCAATTTGACCCAATAAGAAATGACGTCCTATAACGTTATCCTAACGTCCATGGAGTTTTATTCATGCTCAGCACGCTAGTGACAGCACTGACAGGAACTGCGACAATATCATTAAGTACAAGATTTTGTTTACCACCACCCGGAATTTCAAGTGCAATATTCTGCAGTCGAGTATCTGCTGGTCGATAAAACTGGTACAGGTAGATCTGAAAATCTCTCCTTGTGTAACAGAAATAATTTCTCTTGCAGTGTATCCCTGACTATCTTTCTGCTTGCAACTATCAAATCATTTGGTCTCCACAAATTCCAGAAATTATACATCGCTGTTTCTGGAATTACTACACGGATTATTTCGCGCTGTATTCTATCTGGCTGCAGTCTGATTAACATTTTAAATTCTTTCAGAGGTTCATCAAATTCCCTATGATCATCAGTTATTTCTTCATAATAATCCACAAATGTTTTAAACCATTCGTGTGGAGACTGTCCAGCAAAGGGCGGTGGTTGATCATGATCACCATACATTATCACAGCAGTATTTTTCGTCAATAACCAATCAAGGAACATTTTTAATTTATCCAACGAAACCGTACAAATTTCGTCCCAGATAATAATCTTGGGAATATATTTCTCACCCATTCGCGATGGAGTCCTCGCGTCTCCACACCATCTAAAGAAACTATGATACGTTTGAGATTTCACTCTCCGGTCGGTCATTTCTCTGGCGAGTCTGTGTGTGGGTATTAGCACAATCATGTCGGTGTTTTTGAATAATTCAATCGCACATTTTGTTTTACCAGAACCTCCAGGTCTATTTAAATATACGGTTTTACGTCTTGCTATTGGATCATATACAGATGGTGCTGTCGATGCTGGTATTTGATAGTTATTTTTGTAATATTTTTCCATAATTTCAACGTCGGCAGATTCAGAATAGCTAAATATATTTTCTTGTTTTATTCTCCATGATCCCCATTCACCAGTGCCAAGTAATTTATCTAGCAATCCAAATATTTTTTATTTATATAAAATGAATCCGTGGCAACTCTAACGGCGGTATCAACAAAACTGTTTATCATCGATAATAAGTTTATTGAAACGTACGCGAGCATCGAAGATCTTAAATGAGTAAATTGCGGTGACTCGCCATCGGTGTAACTCACTATTGTACCTAATTCAGTTCCGTTCGATAAACAAGCATTACTCCGGATTATAAGAATATTTCTCTCCGTTGTATCAGCATTTATAAAATCGAGTTCTGCATCGTCCATAATTGACCTCTTACACGTTCGTTTATGATCATTCGCACCACCCTGAGTAAACTTACCTATTATTTTTCTTCCGAGATCTTTTGCAACTTTATTTTCATAATCAGTCATATCAGGATTTTCATCATCAGAATATTTCTTTTGTTGTGACAACCAAATATATGTTTGTGAATGATATGATATAATTGCTTCATTTACTTTCAACGATATCAGTATTTTTACATCAAGCATGTATCGTAATAGTACTATTGGAGCCCAGTATTTTTTTTCTGAGAAATGTCTTCCAAACCAAGCATAAGTAATCGGATGGAGATTTTGAGCAAACTCAAATGACTCTATACAAGCAAATCCAGTCAGGTCAAACTCTGGCAGGGGTCCATTTACCGCAACTCTGGTCATCTCGTGTGTTGGATGACCAAATCTCTTAAAGTATTCAGAACACTCTCCGTATCCAAGAACATTTCCAGGATAACATGCTACCATATCAACCGAGATAACTTGGTTATAATCGTATTTAGTATTCCATAAACCGCCGTGTCGGTATTCGATACAACTACGTTGAATATCAACAAGAAATTCCATTCGTGTTGGTCTCCATGAATTTTTCTCCTGAGCAAAGTGAGCAGCAACTGATGGAACGTTAAAACAGTTATTCAGTAATTGTTCGATAACATCATTATCATTCGTGTATTTCAACGCAAGATTTTTCATGTCGTCGTGGAGTGAGTCTGCACGATAAATTTCTCCGCTAGGCCTTACAAACTGATCGTAATTTCCATCATCGGAACTTCGAAACAGCCAAACAGATACAGGGTCAGTTTTGCTGATATTGTTGATAAAATCAAATATGTAATCATTATACAATCTAATTGTTCTGTCTCGTGGAAATATTGTTACGGCCAATGTCCATACGTGTGAGTTATGATCAATAATTGTTATCGGAGCTCCCCCTGATTCACATTTCGATTTGTATAAAATCTCTCCGGTTAACATCTTCACTGTTATTGGGAATTTTAATTTCTTTCCCAGCTCAGCAACGTCGCTGATAGACTGTTTCTGCCCACGTATTTATTTTTTTAACGTCTTAGACCCGTTAAACGGTTTCCACGTATCATGTTTGTGAAGTGTTCTGTAACTCACTCAGCTACACAATTTAAGCGAGAAATTTTCTTCAGTTTGAGATCATCAGTGTCAGGTCGTTCACGTAGCGGATATGACGCATAAACAACTGCAGTCACAGGATACGGTCGTTCGTAAGATGGTTTGTCAATACCGGTTAGCGTACCTGGTTTGAAATTTGTATTCAACTTGACGATGCTAGTTCCAACGGTCACGCGGACATGGTCATGTTTGTCACGGATAATCCAAACTTCATCGTCTGTCTGCACAATAAATTTATCTGAATAAATTATCGCTCATCTACGAGGTAGTTAATGATGTTTCATGCTCGCGAATCATTCATTGCAGCATCAACATTTCTAATATGAAATGTTGGCCACGTATAAACTGCACCATCGTCGTGAAATTCCTTCTTCGCTTCGTTGCTACGATTAGTTGTATCGTTGTTCATCAGCGCCAAATCTTGCATCGAAAAACTAAATTTTGGTTTCGACAGTTTGTCAAGATCAAATCTAGCTCTAGAAGGCTTAATTGCAGATAATCTCGTGAATTCCTCCATATTATAATTAAAGCACATATATGTTTAATTAAACTTTAATTATATATGTAATGATTCACGCAAACAATAAATTCAATTGGTTAATGATAGGATTTAGAACACCGTGTAACCGCGCATGCGTAAATGAATTCTGTTGCTACCACATGCAAAATTTTCGACGTGGAAGTCTAGGACCAAAACCGTGCTTGCGGTGTGGTGTTGGAGTCAGAGAAGAAGCACGGTTATGTGTGCAATGTGGTGGTAAAAAATATAGAGAGCTGAAACGATATTATGATAAGAAAAAAAAATATATCGAGTCTCCGATAAAAGTCGCAGAAGACTATCTTGCCAGGTTTTCAAAATAAAAGTTTATACAAATAATATTAGTATATAAATGGAGCAAAATGAATTTGTAACATATCCCACCATTAACAATTATGAAGCAGCTCGTGATGGTATAATCAGGAACTGTGGACTGAAAAAAAACAGTTGGTTTTGTCATTAATATTGGGTATCTCATGTTTAGAGCTGAGGGAAAAAATCATTTATCACATAGATTTGTATTCGAATGTTATTATGGAATAATCAAAGATGTACCTGTGATAGATCATATTGATCGAAATCGGGAAAAATAATTCTTTATCGAATTTGCAAGCCATTTTAAGCAAAGGCAGACTTGTAGACTTGGTGAGACGGTATGCACAGAATGGTTGGAAAGAGAACTGTTAAATCTGTAAACGCAAAGACTGGTGAAGAAATAATATTTCAATCAATAAACGCGGCTGTAAATATTTTGATATTACCCCGAGTTCGGTACAATTTGTTGCAGATAATACAAGAAAATCGGCATTTTCAAAGAAATTCAAGCAGCGAATCACGTTTCAATATCATACACATGAAGCGAGATAACTCTGTCATCGCTGATAGAGTAACTGCGTAGTTGTCCCGCTTGTTATTGCGTGACGCGTGAACGCTCGTATAAAACAACTAAACTAGATAGCGATTCTTTTTGTGTGTGTGTTTTGTAAATATCTGTAGTCAGTGATCTGTATTTACCTTTCAGAAATTGTATTTTAACCTTGTTTTTGTTGGCTAGGGTTTATAAATTCAGATTATTTTGATTGTATATGTAATCAGTAGATATATGTGAAATTCCAGTTAGGTTAGTTTTAGATCTTACAGTCACAACATCTGTTTGCAATACATCCGGCGGTATTTTATGTCCACGTTTCAGTTAAAATGTGTGTGAAATTAAAATAAATCCACACTACAGTTTATTTAGCTGAAACGTGTGTCAAATCACAGCTGAAACGTGTGTAGGAGTTTACCTAAGTTACCTGCGCGCTAGTATAGGTAACATTATAGTAATTTCCGAACATTGTATTTATAAAAATGGGACTGTGGTACAGTGTTAAGAACGTTGGATTCTGATACTAAGGCCTGAGGTTCGATGCCCATAGCAGACACATTGTCGATGGAGCGGTATGATGCTAAATTTTTCTTAATAGTGGGGCTCCGCCAGCCCTCGAACTTCAACAGACAAATACACTCACCCACCATGTCACCACGTGGTGGGTGTACTTTTGCACTCCCCGGGGTTGATTATGGGGGGGGGGGAGAGTGTACATGATCTGTTGAACGTAGAGAAGGCCCCGTTTGTGTATGTGTCGTCCCTAGAAATAATTTTATGTGTGTGTTGTCCCTAGAGATAAGTTATATAAGTCCTAGAGATAAGTTAGAATTAAGTTATGTGTATCCTCTGAGCCTTCTAGGATGTCATTTGGCAACCTAGGAGTTCACATGGGGATTGTGTTTCGTCTAATTTCGAATGCCTCTGAGCTTGCTAGGATGTCGTTTGGCACCCTAGGAGTGCACATGGGGATTGATTCGAATGCCCCTGAGCTTGCTAGAATGTCGTTTGGCAAGCTAGGAGTTCACATGGGGTTGTGCAGTGATTATATGTTTTTGCAAATTTTTATTTCAGATTCAGAAATATTTGTAATATTATATTAATTCTGATTCAGAAATATGTTTACTATTATTATTCAGAAATATTTTTATTATTATTATTCAGAAATATTTTTATTATTGTATTAAGCCTGATTCAGAAATATTTTTTACTTTTATTATTGAAAAATATTTTTATTATTATTATTCAGAAATATTTGTATTATTATATTAATTCTGATTCAGAAATATTTTTATTTTATTGTTCAGAAATATGTTTATTATTATTATTCAGAAATATTATTATTATTATTATTCAGAAACATTTTTATTATTATATTAATTCTGATTCATTAAAATATTTTTTTTTTTAATTTTAATAATAAAATTTATGAAATTTGTTTAAATTTCTTGATTTAATGGTGCAAATACCCTATCAAAATCAACCAAATTTGTTCAGATTTCTCGATTTACCCCATCAGATTTTGAGAAATTTGTTTAGATTTCTTGATTTAATCGTGTAAATACCCTATGAAAATCAGAGAAATTTGTTTGAATTTCTCGATTTAATTGTGCAAAACCCAACTAGTTTCATCATCGGTGTATTCACTTACATGTTCTTCATAACTAAAACGTTTTGAATATATGTTTTCTTTTGTCGTGATAAATTCATCTCGACGTGGTTCTGGTGGTCCAACATAATCCGGCGCTACATCAGGCCATCCAAGTACAGATCTGATCGAACTTTGTTATATATCTACGACGTAGTCCTGTGAAAGAACTTTTATCGCCGTCGACAACGTTGGTTCGTGGACGGTAATGACGATCTTGGATTCTTTTCCGGTGATAGATTTAATTCTGCGCTGGAATTCTTCTTTGATTTGTTCGATCTGATAACCTCCCGTGGGTATGCTGTCCACCTGCCAATCTGGAGTTCCATCGTCGCAGGTCTTATTTGCAAATATCATCGAGTTATTCGTGGGGAATCCACCAAACGATTTCGATCTGATATTTGGCCAAGTATAGTAAACTCTTAATTGTGCCAGCGCGATTTCGGTTATTGCAATTGCTTCGGGAAAGTTAATACTGATTTCGGGCGTGGTTGAACTTGTAGATATCATTGTTATTTTCAGCGGTGCTGTATTGGTGACGATCTGTTGTAGTAGTTCTTGCGACGACAACATTATTTAATTATCAGTTTCTATCTGCTAATTATAATTCCATCTTTGATTGTGAACAATCTGGTTCTAATGCCTCGTTGTAAATCTCAATTATTTTTATAAACTCGTCATCGGTAATTATACCGTCGTTGAGGCACAACGAAATCAACGATGATAACTTTGAGTACGCGCACTTTATCGCGTGCAGTTTTAACGTGTACTGGTGTAATTTCGCGTTTGTACACGTCGATTTTTTTTTTTTTGCGATGATGCTAAGGACACCTGCAATTGTTGTTGCAGCTGAAATACAAATTGTTACAACTGCCGGTGACGTCATTGTTACCGCAGATAAAATTACGCCAGCTCCAGCGATGATCGCAGATGCTGAATACACAACTACGTCGATAACAACTACGCGTCTGCGATATTTTTTTACCTCTGCGCCGTGTTCATCAATGATTTTTCCAATTTGGTTTGACACTCACATACTTGGTTGTATCTGTGCTGGTTAGCGTCTATCGTTATTATTAAGTAGATTAACGCGACTAATTCAAAATTCTAAAGTATTAAGTAATCAATTGATGTGCTTCAGCGACAAATTCAAGACACCACCAGTAAGACGCTGCGCTTAATTGTTTATCAGATGGTTCCAGTATAAACGTTTCTTCGGTATCTTTATTTAACATTACAGACACAGTTCCAGAAAAATTATCGGTTGAATGACGCCATGGAAATGTAGTAAATGTCCTAAATTTTGCAGAGCTAAACACGGACAGCCTGTACACACCAGTTACATCCTCGGTATGTTTGATAGTGTTATTTTGCTGTGACCATGTTGATGATTCTGATGATACTGTGTATACAATATTGTTAATCCGCTGGTGAGGAATTTTAATCAGATTAGTGTTTTGAACGATATTAGTAATTCCACTGACAATATCGTCTAGTTTCGTGTAACCGTCGGTGAGTTTAATATCAACGGTTGGTGGGGTTCCAAAACATTCATTAATGGTTCTGTTTACGTTTCTGCGAAAATTCAGAAACAGTTGTACGTGATTAGAAAATTCAGTTCTAAATGCGCTCATTCCATCATTGATCGTCGACAACGAAGTTTTCATCGGAATGTTGTTATCGTCGACGTATTTTTTTGTTGCAGCGTCGAGATTATCTGTTGGTTCTCCCACGTTGGTAATTTTATTGTTGTTCATGTTAAGAAAGCCAGTCATCATATCACCGGTTTTTAATAATCGTTCACCTTTACTATTTCGAATCGACGACGGAGTAAGAACACTAGGAACAAGCTTTCCTTCCCGGTCATACACAGCAACGAGACTTTCTCGTGTTGCTCTGTTACAAACAATAATATTGCTGATTGAAATATTACTCATCAATTTTCCTTCACGGTTTAGAAATATTACAAGTTCACCAGGATCAACGTTGGCAAGATTGAGCAGGTCAGATATTTCGTCGCTGATCTGTTTTGTTACTCGTTTGAGTAAGTCTTCACCTGGTGTTTGTTTGGTTTTAGTCTTAGCTGATCTTCCGTAAATATCTACCATTATACAATATAATGTAATAGTTGTTTAATACGATAGATGCTGGTTTAACGGTGTACTCGTGCACAACTTTATGAGGTGGTGCTGACGATGCTGAAATTGCGTCAAGGGCAGCAAGAACTTCTCTGCCACATATTGGTGGGTAGGTTATTTTTTTGTGTTGGTAACGTTGAATACCAGATTGGAGCACCTTGCACCCCGCTCACGTATTCGATAAATTCTTTTGGTGATGCTAACCCGGACGAATCAAAATAAACAATTCCAAGTGGAATTATCGCGTATGCAACCCAATGTGTACCTGTGTTGGCGGAATCGTCGAGGATAATAATACTAGTTTCAACGCGATTTGGTCGACGTGGTAATTGATCACGCATAAAAAAAACTCTCAACTTTTTTATGTTTAGCTGGGTAGCAGCATCAAGTAAGTCAAAATTGGACACTGGAAGAATCAACGAGGCATCGTTCCTGGTAATCTTAGTCCTCGACCGTACCCGGGTATCGTTCCTGGTAATCTTAAACCCGCTCCCCCCTTTTTTTTAGATCTTTTTAAACCTTTCAATGTAGCTTTCTTTAATGCAATTCCAGCAGCAGTTCCAACAGCATCTAACGAAGCTGCCTTTGCAACAGCTGGGGCTTCAGCGGCTATTATTGCCAATAACGCAGCAAGAAGTGGAAATGTTCCACTGGTTTTAGCAGCGTCACTTATAGCACTCGCGGAAAGATTAAGTCGTACTGCCGTACTTGATTTCTTAGCTGCATTAAAGTGCTTGAGTTGACGTTCTGTCAGTGATAGTTATTCGGACCACCTGAGATTTGTCCTTGTTTTAACGATTTTGTCGTTGAACAGTTATCGTTGGACGCTGATTGTAGTTCTTTAATCTGACCAGGAGTCAGACTGACGTTGACATGATGATATGACATTTTAAAATAATATTTTGATTTTTAATTAACATTTACATGTTTTCCACAGGGGCATCAATGACTCTCATGCGACTATCAACACCTTCAAGTAGCATTGTTTTATCTGATAGTATAACCGCGATTACTCTGTAACCGCCAGGAATAACCGTTGGACCGAGTTGTCTCGGTGGTGATCGTGCTACACGAGATCGGAAGCGTATATCAACGACAGATTGTCTGAATAAATCTAAATGTTCCAGTGCGAAATGATAGATAAGATACAGCGTTGTAAAATCCCGCTGAGATACATGCAAACCAGAATCAAGATTCTGATCACGTCCCATAAATTTCGTCAATCGATGATACGCACGTGCTACGTGATTACGTTCAAATTTCAGTAATACTTCTTTGGATGGTTCCTGATGCCCATTTATCCTTAAAGAAACTTCACTAACTCCAAGCGTGTCAAATACCATCGGACTTCGTGTTTGTGTACCATATCGTGAGTTTTCCTGAAATGCGATAAATATATGTCGCGGTACAGAAACATCCTGCTGTGATGTTATCTGCCATGTAAATAAACCAACAACTTGACTTTGAGTACTATGTGTGGACATCTTCAACCATGACAATGCTGATTTACCACCTTCATCCATAAAAGAGAGTAATCGTTGTTCTTCGGTTATCGATGGAGTCGGTACTGGCATCCATAGTGAAAGTTTTGTTACTTTTACTATATATACAGCAACTGGGTCGGAATGCCAGATTGCATCGTTGTCGTCACCTTTCCTATCAAGTATAACTGTATGTTTGGCTCCAAAAATAACCTTTCTGATATTTCTACAGAACCCAAAGATATGTGACAATGGAATCGCACATGAAAACTCTCCATCAATACTTAACATTAAACTACGTGCGACAAATCCTAAATTGTAATTTTTTTTAATCGATAATACTGCACGACGATCAGCAGCTCCTCCTAATGACGTATTCACTGGCGACGCTGCTGGCCGGTGATGTTATTGCATTTGTTCCGCTCGCGACCGCGATTTCACGTGTTAGATTATCATTGTCACACAAATATGAACGCAAAAAATGCGCCACTAGCGCGAGCTTGATAATTACAGAAACATTTCTTCTGCGGAAGTTGAGTACAACGATGCTTCGGATAAATCGCCTGCGTCGGGCGATAAGTCACTGTCCACCTTGACGCAAGCGACGCCACGTCTGAGTGAAACAAATATTTTTGAGTTGATTCTGTTATGCTACACCTGACCGCATTTGTCTGCGTTGGACGATTTATTGCTTGCGGATATTAAGCAAATTTCCTTGCTGGTCGGCCAACCTAAATCTCACTCGGCACAACACTGGGTTGTGACATCGTTGATATACCGGTTGATTCGGCACTATTTAGATCAGGTAGCCCGGAGACACGTTCGAGGATGTATCTGCGTTTCGTCTGAGACCCGCTGAATATCCAGATTGATAACCACCATCAACGGCGTCGTTAACGAAATTGACCTCGATCGTCGCGCTAATTTTTACGATGCCGGAGTGACATGAGAGCTACTACAGTCATGATCGGTGTCGATGATTAAGAATAGGAGGTGTCATTGACTCCCATCGCACTTGTATTTGTGGTATATACTCATCTATTAGATCAAAAACATAATTTCGTTTTCATAAAAATCATGAATCCTCTAGTGTTATTTAGCATACCCTTCGTTCCATTTGGACCATATGCTTCGTAACGTTTGGATGGATCCAGTATCTTCGTTGCAACGTTGACTTTGTCCAGACACGCTTTGGTTTCTGTTTCATGAGTAATGTATCTGGAACTGTTAAAAAGGGCCATTATTCCGTTGTTGACAAAATTATCTCGTTCTCCTGACACGTAAAGATTACCATCTGCTGTTTACGTGTGCTTCTTAGGCCTCAGGAAATACCTGCTCGTAACTTGCTCTCCTAAGAATAATATTAATAATTGAGCACATATTAATCTTTGAACACCTGTGCATCCATGTCACATGCGAGATCTGATATAAGTTTCAATATTTCATTGCATTCGTTGTTGTTGATAGTCAGCTGCCTGCTATTAGATTCGAAAGAATAGTTTGGGCTCTCAGTGTTGATTATCATTTTACGAACAGGAAGTAAATGGATGCTCCGTTGATCAAACGCCAACTAATTCTCGTATCTGCTGACTTGCATCTACATTTGTGACACTTGCCGCGGTACTTGGAGGCGCTACTGGCTTGCATTTTTAAGATACTAATCGTGCAAGGCTGTCTCGAACACATGCAACTATCATTCCGGCAATATCACCAACAATTTCAATTGCTTGAGATCGATTTCATTTCTGTTTGGTGATAATAAGTGCCTTTGGAGGAATCCTTCTAAAAAAAACCGAAACAACATCACCAAGTCCATCTCCGTAAGCAGCGTGGTAGACAGGCTATCGTGAATTCATGTCTCTGATCTCTGCAGGGGTACTTTGAGTATTATGTATATGCATTATATATTTCCGTCGCCGACCTAGCAGTCGATTCGCAATCGAATCAGGTGCATAATCATTTCTAGCGTATCAGCAGGCAGATCTATTGCTGTAGTATATTTCATCAATTATTTCATCGGCAAGTATTGGTCCATTATTTTACCAGCGTATAATGACTGTTGCTTCGTTGATGGTATCGGAATTATTACCAGCTTGTAAACTACGCATTAGAGCTTCTAGTCAATGAACGTCGGCGAGCACTAGGTCGGGTCATGTTGATCACCGCTTACTTCCTCTGCCGGTTCTTGTGGCAGCTTTGATGATGGTTGTCTCTTTCGTCGAGAAACTCGATATCGCTCTGGTTGCAATATCGATTGTTCACCCTGTGCTTTTTAACTTTAGTATTATAATATTTACACACATCTTTTATTTTGATCCTTGGAACGCTCTCTGCTTCTCTAAGCACCCTGGGAATCCATTCACTTTCAGGATCATTATTTCATTCTGGTCTCAGCAACTGCTACCGTATTTCAAATCGTACTCATCAACTCTAACTGGAACACCCTTAACCTGTATAGAACCTTCGTGGTTAAAATACCTAGATGTACATTTTGCTTTAGACTGTTCCTCAACAATATCTGTAACATCTTTAATCTCACGACGAGTTTTTATAAATTGCATCAAGATATTCAATGATCTTCGTTAGAAATTCTTGTTTATTTTTTCTTTGATTTTGTTATATTTGTTGGTAGCATTGAAAAGTTTATTTTGTTGATGTGGTCTCAGCCGCTAGAGCTTTTTGGCTTAATAACTGTATCAAGTACTTGTCTTTGTTTTACCTTATATCGTTTGGGGAAAGATATGTATATTGCATAACACAAAAGTTGCTGATTAGACCCTAGATCTGTAGCAAAAGCAATTGGGAGTCTCTTTAGAGGTTTTGAATATTTCAGCGATATGAAATTGATTTGAATATTTTAGTGATATGAAATTGATTTGAATATTTCAGTGATATGAATTTGATTTGAATATTTTAGTGATATGAAATTGATTTGAATATTTTAGTATTTCAGAGTTTTTAATATTTCAGAAGATTAAAAATATGCAGAAACATCTCATGTGAGCAAAAGCTTTTGTATCTAGTAGATGTGATATATATTAAGTTGGGTTCTGGACATTAGTAATAATAATACAAAAAACATGAATTTGTATTGTATGTACGGGCAACCAGTATATATTAATCACTATCCTTAACAAAGCTAGCTATGGTGATCCATTCAGTGAAAACGAAGTCATACAGGACTTCTGCCAATTCTGTATGAAATCCATTTGAAACCCAGAAAGTCAGGTACATAATATTGTTTGAAAAATATTATTTTCCAAATGCATATCACCCCTGTGAGTAATGGTTGTATTTGCTTAATTGAAATGTTGCGAAGGCAAAATAAAGGAATGGGGTTAACAAACACCATGCGTGAAAGCAGCTCTAGTGATAAGATAATAATTGCTTTCCGAAAAATAAAGATAATGGATCTTCTAGATGCGCGAATAACATTATACCACCTTATCATTACAGATTTATGGAGGGAAGTGTTGCCATAACTACACTTCTTTAAAATAGGCAGGTGTTTGGATTATTATCACGTTTAGTATCGCTGTGGTAGAAACGAATTATTGCAGCATAAAGAATGGATAACAGATGTATTGCATTTAGAGAAAAAGAAAGGCAATGAAAGTATCGTTCCCAGCCACATAAGTTTACTATGAGAATATGTATAACCTAACATGAAGCTCCAACTGTTAAAAACGCAGAATTAATATCTTCTAATACTATACTGGGTTGGATACAAGGCTTTAGACCACTCGGGGCCCCATACTGGGTTGGATACAAGGCTTTAGACCACTCGGGGCCCCATACTGGGTTGGATACAAGGCTTTAGACCACTCGGGGCCCCATACTGGGTTGGATACAAGGCTTTAGACCACCCGGGGCCCCATACTGGGTTGGATACAAGGCTTTAGACCACTCGGGGCCCCATACTGGGTTGGATACAAGGCTATTTGTTCTACATCGTTTAAGGCAACCCACTGCAGAAAATTGTGCAAAACCTCAAAAATGTTTATTTAAATTAGACCTGTAATAACTTAATAACTTTGTCTATTGCCTGTTTATCGACTTTCACCTTCTGTGATATTAATGCAAACTATTTTCGAATCTTGGTCACATACAAACACAAACGGTCACACCTTCAACATTTAAAATAATGTATAATTAATGTTTATTGGAGGAGTCGGTCAGGGTATGGTTTTAAAAATTCAATATTTTATTACATATAAGGTGAAATACTCAAACGAAGGTGTGGCTATCTCAGTTGTGTGTGTATATATATATATATATATATATATATATATATATATATATATGATTTTTTTTTTTGGACACACACACACATATATATGTGTCTTGGAAGTCTCTCTGGGGCCGAGGAAGACATGTTGTGTGGTCTCATCAACGATGGACGCGCATGTGGCTCCGGAGTCCAAATTCCGATGCACACAGGTGGTTGCAGGCGGGGCATGGGACACCGGTGGTTGGGGGTGGCTGGGACGCAGCTCTGTTAGGTCTCTCACTAGCTGCAGCAAGACGCTGGCGGCGGTCAGCCTCGAAGATGGAACTGGGTTTTCTGGTCAGGGCTCGCCAGTGACTTCTGTCTGAATCAGCGAGCTCGAGCTGGCGGGGTTGAAGGTCTGCCCATTTGTTGTGGGTCTTGAGGCTGTCTTTGTACCTCTTGCGAGGGCGGCCTTCGTTTCGGTTGCCCTTGGCTAGCTCGCCAAAGAACAGCTGCTTTGGGATTTTGTTTTAATCCATGCGGATGACATGGCCATTCCAACGAAGCTGGGCCTGGATTAGTTTGGCTTCGATGCTTGTTGTTTTGCCTCTATCAAGGACTTTCTGGTTGGGGATTCGGTCCTGCCACTTGATCCGCATGATGGATCTCAGGGAGCGCTGGTGGAATTGTTCCAACTGACTGATATGCCTTCGGTAGACAGTCCACATTTCACAGCCATACAAGAGAGACGTGAGGACAACTTCATTGTCCACCTCTATCTTTGTTGACAAACGTATGTCCTTGTGCTGCAAGACCTTGGTTCGGAGTCGTCCGAGTGCTTGGCTGGCATTTTGGATCCTCGCAGTGATCTCTTCGTCAAGGGAGCCATCACTGGATAGTGTGCTGCCTAGGTATTTGAAACTATCCAAATTCTTCAGCTGCGTATCGCCAATGGTGATGCAGGATTGTGAAGGTACAGTGTTTGGGGCGGGCTGGAAGAGGACTTCTGTCTTTCCTAGGTTAATTGTGAGTCCAAACAGATTGGCTAATAAAAGTGAGTCAAAATCTTGTGATAGGTTTTACTTATCCCTAAATGACCAGCCAGAGGAGTTTCATGGGCCAGACTAAGTATTTCCTGTAAGATTTTGGAGCTACAATCTGATAGTTCACTGACCACTCGTCACTAGCATATATATGTGTATCCAATGGATTCCTTTTCCATTAAAGATTATCAAATAAAACTCTTCGTTTTCTGAAGTTAACCCTACTGGCCAGGTACAGTAAAGGGTTTTGTTTCATTAAATTGAAGAAATATAATTTATTTTTAAAGCTGTTTGTTACGGTGATGATTGTAATTTACATCAGCATTGCGTGTGTGCCTTGTAAATTCATTCTCCAATTCTTTATGAAGGAATATGCAAAGTGTAACAACAATATATAGTATACCGTACCAACACTTTTATAGTATTCCATTACTTATCTACTGTTCCAAAATGTATACTGTACCATTATCTATATATTGTACCATTAGTTCTATAATGTATCATTATTTCCATAATGTATAATTCCTTATCAAATCCAGAATCTGATAGAAACTTCAATTTTGAAATACACATATTCGTGTTTCCATATCATGCACACTTTTTGTGATGGGTATCTGTTAAAGCGTGCATATTAAATTTTACATGTCTGGCACATTTTTTTGCAATGGGTATCTTTTAATGTATGTATATAAGTTGTTATAAATCTTGCATTGATTTTGGAATCGATATTCCGTATCTATAGGTGAATGTATTAGGTACAGATTAGGTATTAGGTACAGATTAGGTATTAGGTACAGATTAGGTATTAGGTACCTAGCATAGTAGATTCTTAACGAAATCATACTTTGTTTATTAAAACAAAGAAAGCAAAAAATGCATTGCTACTGGCTTTTCAGATATAGCCAGTATCGTGATAACTAAATTATATTTTTGCAACGAAACGTCTTTTTATAATACTGAATGTAATAGAGTGATTGGCAGGTTGTTGCCATGTCATGCAAGATCATTGCAGAGGGAATTTAAAAATCCTAAATAAACAGGTAGTAGCATGTTTTAAGGGGGGTATGATCAGAACTCCATTATTTTCCATCGCAAAAGAACTCGTTTTCCAAAATCCATGCTCAGTTTCGAAAATGAACTAAATTTCCCAAAACGAACCCAAAAATTTAAAATTTCCATCATTGTTGTGTAAAATATTATCTATACTTTCAACCAGTCTCTAACTATGTTTAAAATAACCCAATTTGTTTTTGATGATTAGAACTGAGCCCAGTATCCACCTTATTACATACTACTGATAACTGTTGGATTGATTATGATCTAGTACAAATTTTATATAAAATACAATAAAATGGCATTAGGTTATGGTAAAGCGTATATGTTTCAAGCAGCAAAAAGATATTTTAGATATGAAAAATACCCTCAATCTTTTTAGTGCGATAATGTCCTAACGCAAATGTATTAATACCATAAACACAATGTCGTTTATCATCAAAATCATTTAATCCCTGTTTGATTATTTTTTCTGTTTTCACCTGGTGGTGATGTGATCTCATCGCAGTCATTTCAGCAGTGTGGTTTCGCTCCTCATCAAATTACATCTCTAAAAACCGGTCGGGTGGACTAGTGGTTAGAGCGCGGTCCTCGGATGTGGGAGGTCGTGGGTGTGATACCCGGCCGAGTCATACAAAACACTTATAGAAATGGTACTAACAGCTGCCTTTCTTGGCGCTCAGCTTTAAGAGTTAGTGTTAGGACTGGTCGCCCTGGTGTCAGGATACCTATTGCCTTTTTCACATTTTTCTTACTGTTAGCGCATAATACCGAATACACTTTACTTCATAAAGCAACACATTCTAAAATTATATCAAAACAAAACTTCGTCTTTCATCATACCAATAACTTTCTTATTTGCTAGGTCATGGAAAGGATTATCACGAGGAACATAAGAAAGATCAAACAAATGCCTATTATCATAAATATCCTCATAAACATCATTATTATGACAATCAACGCCATCAGTCTCATAAACAAATGAGTCAGTATCTATGAGTAATAATTTTGCGTTTCGCCACTTTTTCTTTACAAATCCATAATGAAACTCGAACATGAGTTTGGAAATCTCAAGTACTGATCGGACAAATGTTACCAATATGTAATTAAATTGCTTGTGTGTTTTTTATTTTTTTTTTTTTTTTTTTTTTTATTTTTGTTTCATTACATTTTATTGTAATGATTATTTTCACGGGATTTGATATTTTTTAAACACATTCAGTCTTCTGTGTTGACTTGATTAGAACGTAAATGTTTGCTTCATTTTTATTTTTAGCTAATCTAGTTCTTAACCTTGGTTTCGACTTTGTAAACATTGAATGAAAACGATTTGCTATTACCAAGGTCATTTTCCGCCCACGTGTTAGATAAGTTGTAAACAGCCTTTTTTATTTATTTCCAGAGTGGGAATCTTATTCTTAGATAGGGCTATTCTAGCATACGTGTAAAATGTCATTTTTTACTGCGCTGTTCAAATTAGTGATCACGTAGCCCAGTCACGTGAGCCACCATGTAATCTAAACTCGTGGGTTCAAACAGATGTTTTCTAGTAGACCCAGGCATTCATGTTTTTACACCTTTAGAGCTCAAGGTGTTTCTGTTGTTGATGCCAGTTTATTTTGAATTTGATCTTTTGTTGGGGGATTTAATAATTTATATTCTCTGGATAAAAAACAAGTGTTCATGTTTATAAAATTCTGGGACAAGACATTTAGTGGAAATTTTTTCTGGAATATTAAACAGAACATTATAAATTGTGATTCAACGAGGAACTGTTACCATCAGTACAACGATTTGATCTGACGTCATCGCCTTCCATATTGAAACTTCATTGAGATTCGAACCTGGATTCATTTAGAACTGTTTAGTGATAAGACTTATATTTTTCAATTCTAGGATTAGTTTTTGAATTATATGCACAAGCCGTAAGTCCTATTTCATACTTTTACATTGTTTTAAAGGGAAATAAATTATTTTGTTAAACTTTACAAAGCTTGTAGGCTTCACTCTTTTCTTTTGTTACTTTTGTACGAGCCTACACGTGACACAATATAAACAGGGTTATCAAGTACCACATTTGTTTTATATTTTTTAATCATAACAAGGCCTTCACTCACAGGTATTCTTCCAGTGAACTTCTCCGATGCGACTAGTTTGCTGCAGCGTTTATCACTATTAACAATTTCAATATCGACTTTGTTACGAATGTTTCCCATAGTCTTTCCAAAAAAGGAGTTATTCAGCAGCTTGACAAAAGTCCGTCTCCAAATCTGTCTTTACTGCTGTTCACATATCAGTATTAAACTTGATATAATCAGCCATCCATTGTGATTGTTTTAGTTTTAGTGCACGATGTACTTTCCTCAACACAAGTGCGTTGTTTAGTGCCTGTTTTAGATTTATGTAATGAAAATATATCCACGCTTATTTAACAAATTTGGAACTACTTTTTCAACAGAACACGGTTTCCCTCGTCGGTGGGTTGATTGTTTTTCTGACAACAGTGAATCTGGTATGATCATTTTTTCTGCCAAAAATAGGTAATCATTATGATGATCGTGTAATGATTCTGGATAATCGACATCATTTTCTTCAAAATAAGTAGGATTCGCATCTAACAGATCGACGGTAATATTTTTAGTGTCAGCGAGAAATTCTTCTCCAGATACCCAACCGATACAACCATAGAGCATTGTGACATCGCCCACCCTTACAATTTTTTGTTTCACCAAAATACACAATACATTTTGTTGGCATACTAGGATCATAGTCAGACATGTATTTTTTGTTAACACGAGCATATTATTTCGTTACAACACTAATTCTACCTCGAATTCCCTTCTCAATAAAATTATACATGTCATGATGTGTTATCAATTCAACTTTGGCGTTTGTTAGTTTATGTAAAGCACCCCATGCGACATACCAGCACGGGTCCAACGTGTAGTTGTTAATACTTGTTTGATGAAAACTTTGAAGGACATCATAGAGCAACAAAACATCTTGTTTCAAATAGAAATCCAAATAATCACCAAGCGTCTTACAAGCGAATTCGATCCAAACTCGCTTAGCATTGATCATACTCATCATCAGTAATATCTTCCAACGTCAACGATGAATAAAACTTATCCTGGGCTGCTAGTGATGTCTCATTGACCTGATCAAACTGTCAAAATACTCATACGGAACGATGCCCTTATTTTTCATTAATTCTGATTGTTCACCAAAATGTTCTATCAGCGATGGGAATTCCTTACAATTTCTCGCTAATGCGTCTAATGACAAATTTAGAAATTGTAAACTATGAATGAAACGAAGTAGTCCAACCGTCAATGACATGAAGTGTTCAATATTATGAGGAATGCCGTCTATTTTGCAATCTTTACATAGTTTAACAACTTCAAGATGACCTAACGCCGATATTACAAAATGTCCATCATAGCTTTTAAAACTGTGAGCGACACATTGAATGAATTGTAATGTATGAAATTTCAGATTACAATGATTATGAGCAGCTCCATGCTATTGTCCTGTCAAATAACAATGATCATGAACTGTTTTATTGTTATCATCGTCATTGTTAATGGATGATGACAAAAATGGTTTTTCACAGATGTGACAGTACGTAGCTGTATCATACTAATTTTGCTGATCTTGTGCTAATTGTTTCATCGGAACTGTTTCTGAGAGTCGTTGTAGTATTTTTTCTGCTTCAACAAACAAGATTATTAACAACCAAACAGCTGGCTCTTCTTCACCAATAATGTTTCTGCGATATTATCCTACATTCTCTGATAGCTCTGGATCGATCACACAAGTAATTTTATAAGCAACATCAACTGGAACATGTTTGTGTGTGTGGGTGTGGTTAATAGTGATCCTGCAAAATTAGGCTTCTCAGGTATTGGTATTTGGATCGACTCAAAATCATACGTAATTATAAATGGCACAACAAACTTTTTTCTGTGCTTGTCAAATTTTAGAATCGTCTTTTCGTTCGACGGCATTGATGTTCGCTGGTCAAAAACACAGTATTTTAGATAATCTTGTAATCGTTTGTCAGGTGGGAGACCGGGCTTTTTATATTCACCCCTGAAACAACGATAACATATATATTTCTTTTCTTTGTGCCGTTTAAGCTGTTTGCCAGCTAATCCGTTATAGTTTTTAATCCACGCGCAATGCTTTTTATACAACAACGGGTTGATTCTGCTGTCTTTAGCGATTTTAGAAATTCGTCTCGGGAAACTTTTACTTTGGTCATCAAGGCCGAACACGTTAATTTCAGCGGTTAACAAACTAGGATTATTTTGTTCAATGGTATCAATCTGAGAGACTGGAGTTGGAAATTTCACATTAGCTAAATTTTACTTTGACTCATGTTGTTTATAGTTGGAAGCACGGTTTGGATTTCTGTCAACGGGAAATAACGCTGCTAATAATTGCTGTTCGATACACTTTTCATCATCACTGGTAACATTAACACAGCATTGTGTGTTTTTGGTTGCCAACGGTAGTTCTACAAATTTACCGGCTCGGAGAGGATCATATTCATAGGTGTGGATTAGTATTTGTGTTTTCTTCACTAAAACGGATCCGGAACCCTAAGACGTATATTCATCAATGAGCTTATCAATTCCCTGCTGTACCTTATCAACGAGAAGGTCAACATTATCATCAGCAAATGCAACATAAGGTTTCGTGCTCAAATACGGATCTGCAAATTTTTCGCTATCAACGGCATGTCGTAATAACACTTGGAACTCAACAATCCTTTTTACACTTGTTTTGTTTTGTAAAATATATTTGATAGCATCTTGCAGAATTTAATTAACCGCTTGTGGCCGATCATCCAATACGATTATGTAAGTTTTATTAAACCCGGCGATCGAAGATTCTACATTAACTAAATTTAATTTGTCCTGACGAAGATTTTTATATCATTTCGAAGCTTCTCCAGCTCAACATATCCTTTAGGATATTTTACAGGATCTCCAGTTAACGACTGATATTCTCTCATTAATTTTCCTACAACCTCGTCTCGTGTAAACTTTGTTCTCATTTGTAGTCCTCGATGACGCTTTATATCATCAAGTACTAGTTGGAAGCGTATTCTTTGTTTTTCTAACGCCGCTTGCTCAATATTCTTTTTAGCTGTTCCAAGGCGTTATTCGATTTCGGATACCTTGCAGATCTTCCTGTGAGGGTCTCATACTCTTTCTTCAGTTTTGTTACGGTCATGTTACGTGTATTCTTCGTCGTCATGACTTTATTTAGTATTGTTAGATAAAATTACATCTCCAAAATAAGTACAAAACATAAAATTGTACTTGAATTAAATATATATGAGATTATGATATAATGCCATTTCCGATCGGAATGAACAACTGCAAGTGGCTAATGCAAGGTTCAACCGAACAATGCAACAAAAGCTGTTATGGTGAATATTGCAGCCAACACAAACATCAAATAACACAAAATAACCCAACTGGTCCAAAACCGTGTTTGAAATGCTTCAAAGGAGTGCGAGACAAAACACAAATGTGTGCCGATTGTGGAGGACGAAGTTATCGTGCGCTACTATTTTATTATAACAAATGTACTCAGTAATATTTTAGCAAAAAACTAAAACCACAACCAAAGATGAGGTTTTAGTTAAAACTTAAATTTAATATAACATCTATAAAATAAAATAAAATAAAACAATGAGTAAAACTGAGACTGAAGTACCAGAGATTAAGACCGCTTATTTGCCAATAGCATATAAAATGATAAAATTTCAGTTTGTTGTTGACGAGTACGGTGATGAACAACAATATCGGTGGCTGACACTGTGACAGGTAATCAGGTAATGCCATATGATGTTTTTGACAACTTACAAGATGATTTTATGCGCCAATTTTATAAACGTGAAACTGAAGAAAAAAATCGGCTAAAAAAGCTTCCAACGATCATCAACAAAATGTAATTTATTTGCTATCTTTGCTTGTCAGAAAATAAGCTTATTACAAGAGAAATAGGTCTGTCATAGTTGTTTGTCAGAGAATAAGTTTATTATAAGAGAAACTGTTGCAATAAGTTTGTTACAGATTAAAGTCGGTTTTTCGTACCGATTTCGATTTTTCATCGGGTAGCGATCTTACGAAATTGAACTGCTTTTTTTGTTCTTGATCAGGTAATTTATGCAGTGATTTTACAAAACAAGTATGATTTTTGTTTTATGACGGGTAATTCACCCAGCGATTTTACGAATGATCGCCTTGCGATTGGGACTGAAAATCAGAAAAAAAATAAAATTCCACCAATAATATTTTTGTCATCGTTATTTATAAGAAATAAGTCTATTACAAGGGAAATTTGTTTATTACAGATCAACACGCTAAAAAAAAATTATTTTTTCACCGATTTTTGTTTTATGACGGGTAATTCACCCAGCGATTTTACGAAATTGTACCGATTTCTGATTTTAGTCGGGTAATTCACCCAGCGATTTTATGAAATTTAACTAATTTCTGATTTTGATCAGGTAATTCACCCAGCGATTTTATGAAATTTAACTGATTTCTGATTTATAATATGTAATCCACCCATCAATCTTACAAAATCAGACGAAAAATAGGTAAAAATAAAATTTCATTATAATATTTATTGTTTGTCAGATATAAGTTTATTACAAAGAAACTGTTGCAAGAAATAGATTTATTATTAGAGAAACTCAATTTTTAGATTGACTTCTGATTTTGATCGGGTAACTCACCTAACGATTTAAGAAATTGTACTGATTTCTGATTTATATCGTGTAATCTACCCATCAATTTTACTAAATTCAACTGCTTTTTTTTTATCAGGTTACAAATTGAACTAAATTCTGATTTATAACCGATAATTCACCCATCAATCTTATGAAATTGCACCAAAAATGAGTAGAAAATAAAATTTCATTATCATATTTGTTGTTTGTCAGAAATAAGTTTATTACAAGAGAAATAACTTTATTATAGATCAACACCCTATAATTTAGGTTCGATTACTTTGCGATTGGTACTGATTTCTGATTTTGATCGGGTAAGTCTCCCAACGATTTTACGAAATTTTACTGGTTTCTGATTATGATCGTGTTAATCTCCAAGCGATTTTAAGAAATTGAACCGATTTCGATTTTTATTCAGGTAAATCTCCTAGCAAGTTTAGGAAATTGAACCGATTCGATTTTTAGACGGGTAAATCCCCCAGCAAATTTACGAAATCGAACCGATTTCGATTTTTCGTCAGGTACTTTGCACATCGATTTTACGGAATTGGACTGATAATCAGCAAAAACAAAGATTTTATTATAATATTTATTTGTTATAGTTGCTTATCAGAAAATAAGTTTATCAGAAGAGAAAGTTTATTAAATCCGCAGTATTTTTGTTTGATTGAATCCGATTTCGATTTTTAAACGAGTAAGTCCCCCAGCAATTTTACGAAATTGTACCGATTTCTGATTTTGATCAGGTAAGTCTTCCAACAACTTTACGAAATAAGAAATTATTAGTACGGTTGGAAGAGCTTCAGCGAGAACTAGCATAGCGTGAAGCCCCGGACAAACTCGTGGAAAAACTAAAATCTCGGTTAAATCGAGAAAAGACTGAGCGAGACTTAATTAAGTTTGATCTTGATCGAGCTCGGGCAGACAATGATCAGTTACAAATAACGATGAATAAACTTAACGATGAGCTGAAAGCGTTAATATAAGAAAAAAATGGACTGAACTTGCTAAATCCGGCGCTGCTAAAAAGAGTATCAGGAGCTTTCTGATGAATTTGAATATGTTTGTGACAAGTACCGAAAACTGCAAATCGAAAACACGAAACTGTAAGATGAGAAAATCAAGTTGGATGATAAGCTAGATAAAATTAAACAACGGCGTGAGGAAACGTTTGTACGTGACGTTGAGAAAACTCTCAGCGTTAATATCGATCTTTTATGATTGCTGGCCTTGTAATATACTTATTTTGTTAAATAAATATTAGTAATGAAATTTTGTTTTAAATGATTTTTGGATCAATTTCTTAAAATTGCTGGGAGAATTTCCCGATAAAAAAAATCTGTCTTGATTCGTAAAATCGCTGGGTAAATTACCCGTTATAAATAAGAAATCAGTACAATTTCGTTACGTTGTTGGGAGATTTACCCTATCAAAATCAGAAATCGGTACAATTTCGTAAAACTGCTGGGAGATTTACCCAAATAAAAATCAAAACCGGATTCAATCAAACAAAATTACAACGGATTTAATTATAATAAACTTATTTCTCTTCTAATAAACTTATTTTCTGACAAACAACTATAACAAATAAGTATTATAATGAAATTTTTGTTTTTGCTGATCATCAGTAAATTTCGTAAAATCGATGTGTAAATTACCTGACGAAAAATCGAAATCGGTTCAATTTCATAAATTGCTGGGAGATTTACCCAATCAAAATTAGAGATCGGAACAAAAAATACAGCGGATTTAATTATAATAAACTTATTTCTCTTGTTATAAACTTATTTTCTGAGAAACAACTATAACAAATAAATATCATAATGAAACTTTATTTTTTTACTGATTTTTAGTCCAATTTTGTAAGGTTGATGGGTAAATTACCCAATAAAAAAAATCAGTACAATTTGGTAAAATCGATGGGTAAATGATCTGACGAAAAATCGAAATCGGTTCAATTTCATTTTCACCATCATCCGTTAACAATGACGATGATAACAATAACAAAGTTTACAGTTGATGTTGATTATTCAGAATCATTACATGATCATCAAAATGGATACCCGTTTTTGGCAGAAAAGAAATGATCATACCAGATTCAGTGCTGTTGGAGGAACAATTAACCCACCGACGAGGAAAACCGTGTTCTGTTAAAAAATTACTTCCAAATTAGTTAAATAAGCGTGGATATATTTGTCATTACATAAATCTAAAACAAGCACTAGACAATGGACTTGAGTTGAAGAAAGTACATCGTGCACTAAAACTAAAACAATCACGATGGATGGCTGATTATATCAAGTTTAATATTAATATGCGAGTAGCAGCAAAAACAGATTTGAAGCGGACTTTTGTCAAGCTGATGAATAATTCCGTTTTTGGAAAGACTATGGAAAATATTCATAACAGAGTCGATATTGAAATTGTTAATAGTGCTAAACGCTGCAGCAAACTAGTCGCATTGGAGAAATACGCTGGAGGAATACCTATAAGTGAAGGCCTTTGTTACGATTAAAAAACATAAAACAAATGTGGTACATGATTAACCTCTTTAGATTGTCCCATCAGTACTTGAGATCCAAGTGGCTCATGTACGAGTTTCATTATGGATTTGTAAAGAAAAAGTGGCGAAACGCAAAATTATTACTCACAGATACTGACTCATTTGTTTATGAGATTGATGGCGTTGATTGTCATAATAATGATGTTTATGAGGATATTTATGATAATAGGCATTTGTTTGATCTTTCTGATGTTCTTCTTGATAATCCTTTCAATGACCTAGCAAATAAGAAAGTTATTGGTATGATGAAAGACGAAGTTTTGTTTTGATATAATTTTAGAATGTGTTGCTTTATGAAGTAAAGTGTATTCGGTATTATGCGCTAACCCTAAGAAAAACATGAAAAAGGCAAAAGGTATTAAAAAACCGGTTGTACAAAATAATACTACTCACGATGATTTTTGTTCGGTATTATTTGATGAGGAGCGAAATCACACTGCTGAAATGACTGCGATAAGATCACATCACCACCTGGTGAAAACAGAAAAAATAATCAAACAGGGATTAACTAATTTTGATGATTAACGATATTGTGTTGATAGTATTAATACATTTGCGATAGGGCATTATCGCACTAAAAAAAATTGAGGGTATTTTTCATTTCTAAAAAATCTTTAGCTGCTAGAAACAATCATAATCATAACCAAATGCCATTTTTTTTATATAATGTTTTCCTAGATCATAATCAAACCAACAGTTATTAGAAGTATGTAATAATGGTTTATCGGGCTCAGTCTGATCACAAAAGCACCAGGGTTATTTTAAACATCATAAAAGACTAGTTGAAAGTATAGGTAATATTTTACACAACAATGATGGAAATTTGAACTCTTTTGGTTCATTTCGGGAAATTAGGTTCATTTTCAAAAATAAGCTTGGATTTTGAAAAATGAGTTCTTTTCAACGGAAAATGATGAAGTTGTTCTCATAACCCCCTTAGAACATACTACTCAGTTATCTTACATCTATATATTTTAATGAATTGTTTTCAAAATAATCTCGAATGCAGCAGGGCGAGTTATGCGATACCAAATTTCGTAATTTGTTTTGGTTTTTTGGTTGCTTTTTGCATACCTATACTTATTTAATCTTAGCTCATTTGAAGTAGAGATGGGTGATTCATAAGTACGTTCGTATCGCACGCGGTTGACAGGAGCTATTATTTTGAGTTTTTACTGTCGTCCGAACGTCCATATTCTTCGATGCACCTAATCGAGCATTTATAAAGTCAATTTCAATTCCAATTTTATTTGTACTGTAGCATGTTTGGAAAGCTTGAAAACGGGGAATGCAATAACTACAAATCCGCATTTATGTTTTGTTCTTGCCGCCTATTGAGACTAAATTATTTGTTTAGCTTTGTAATAAAGAATTTCAAGTACATGGTCACTGGTCCATAGAGTCATAACTCTCAAGAAACCTAACTTTGCATGCTGGTAATGACAATAACTAGCTAACTATGTGTGTATATATATATATATATATATATATATATATATATATATATATATATAATATATATATATATATAGCATATATATATATATATATATATATATATATAATACTATCATACAGGTTAGAGAATTTTTAATTCGCACTCTACGGAGATTCGAACCCAGGTCCGCGGGTAAACGACACCCATCGTCTTGCCTGCACGCACCAGCCAATATTCCTTCACGACTAAGCACGCATCACCAAATAAATGATAGGGCTGAATCGGTGTTTTATGCACTCGTGCGTAGCAGATACACTAACATGACGACCTGGTAAATAATTATCATCTATCTACACAGTCATTCCGGATTCCTATGAAAGAAATCAAGGTATATAGGATTAATTATATAGAATTATAAATATACACCAGACAGAACGGAAAGTGTTATCCCTGGATTCTATAGAAAAATGCTTGATAATAGTAGGCAGAATTAATATTTAAAACAAATAATACTATCATACAGGTTAGAGAATTGTTAATTCATACTCGACGGAGATTCGAACCCAGGTCCGCGGGTAAACGGCTCCCATCGCCTTGCCTGCACGCAAGTTCGTCATGCGAGTGTGTCTGCTACGCACGAGTGCATATAACACTGATTCAGCGCCATCATTTATTTGGTGATGCGTGCTTAGTCGTGAAGGAATATGGGTTGGTGCGTGCAGGCAAGGCGATGAATGCCGTTTATATATATATATATATATATATATGACTAGTTAAAACTTGGATCATTGTCTACAAGCAATCGGACGATGTCTTGAAAATGTCATTGCAAATAATTCCTTCAGTGCATGCAGTTAACGTAGGTATTTTTTTTTTCTGTAAATTGTAGGTCAAATGTGCTTGAGGTAAGGATTCTACGTGACCCATGTGTCCAGCTGACATCTCAAAAATGTATTGATCTATACAGATTAATACATTGTGTTTTGAAACGAAATAAGAGAGAAAACGTTTTCAGTAGAGATGTTGGAATCTTGAATGAGTAAACAATATTTATTTAAATTGATACATCTAGTTAATCATTCTCCATTGCCATTTAAGTCCATGAAAAATAGGTAAGCCGAATATGTTCAGTTATTTACTTTGATTTATACTTCTAGTGATCAGACAATAACATTTTAACTATGACTAATGAAGCAGAAAGTTGTTATGCAAGCAGAACGGGAAATTGTTGCTCTCAGAATGACCTGGTGTCTGACATTTGTTCCTCTATATCACCAATTGTTGCGATTGGAAGAACTCACTAGAAGATCGTAATAAACTAAACACGTTTCTCTCTATGGAAGTGACAAATATTAGGTATTAAATTTATATGTACTTTGTATCATTCATTAGATATATTTCTATGTAGTTTATGTTATAATAGTATTACATGTACGTTTAACTAATAAAAAATAAAATCTTATTGTATAAATCATTCTTTTATGAGTCCAGGTGTTACGTATGTTAATAATCTGTGTATAATTTTTATCCATGATTATAGATTGTAATGCAAGATATTACATAATCATTTTAGATACTATTTTAAGAAATGAGCTATAAAAAGGTTTTTATGTTGGCTTCGGTTCTATATAATGAACATGTTTACAGTTTGGGGCAATCTCCATTGAATGATTAAGTCACGAGGTTTGTGTTGAGACATAAGTCAGTTAGGTTGGGTTGCGACATAAGTCTCATAGGTGGTATTGCGTTTGGGGGGGGGAGAGAGAGAGATGTGGAAAATTTTTATTCCAGGTTTTAGTTCTGATCCTCTTTTAGTTTCAGACTGTAGATGAAGTATTTGATGTTGTTTTTATATTTGATTTGAGAGTAATCATTTATTTAAGAAATACATTAGAATTACAAAGTGCGCATATCACTGTGTGGGCTAAACATTATTGTGGGATTATTGCGAATTCATTCAGATGAGGTCTGGACAGAGCCATTGTGATAAATCAAGGTTTTTAGCACTTCAACATGCTGAAGACCTGCAATTCATTAAGGAACCATTTATTCGCTAGGACTTGTGATATAACGTTCTGGATTATTTTGGATTTAATTTACAATACTCTAACTTGCATATACATTTTCAATTAAAATTACTTCGTTTGTTCAGTTTTAATTTTATTTTTGGGGTGGTTGGGGTAGGGTGGCTTTTACTATTATTTTTTTGAAGACCATAAATTCGTAACATTATGTGCATAGAAAAGTTTAAGCAAAACAGCGCATGTCCTATGGCAATAATCATTGCCCTTCATGAAAACAGCGGTTGATGTAATATAATTGTGTAACCTCTATCATGCTTTCACCGAAGATGCAGGTATTGATTGAAGGGATAGATGTTGACTTACAGGATGCATAAGAAATCTCGGGAAGGGGATGTATGCCCACATTAAAAAGGACGGCATGAATTTAAACGATTATTGCTTGTAATTTGTTAATGATTACTTCTGACAAAGAAATGAGACATGTTTGGCCACAATGAAAATAATATCAATTCATCTGTAGTTTTGGAAATTTACACATGGCAATACAGCGTGCAGTCTACGTTTTACCAAGACCTTGACCATTCTCTGCAGAAATCGACTTACTTGAACCTTTCACCACCGCTTGTAGAGAGCAGGTTAGTTGAACCTTCACGATCTCTTGTAGAAAGCGTCTTAATTAAACCATTTACCATCTCATGCAGAAAGCACCTTACGTAGACCTTTCACCACCTCTTGGAGAAAGCACCTTACTTAGACGATTGACCACCTCTTGTAGAAAGAAACTTACATAGACTTTTGACCATTTTTTGTAGAATCCACCTTACTTAGACTTTTGGCTACCTCTTGTAGAAGGCACCTTACTTAGACTTTTGACCACCTCTTGTAGAAAACACATTACTTAGTATTTTTACCACCTCTTGCAGAAAGCACCTTACTTAGACTTTTGACCAGCTCTTGTAGAAAGCACCTTACTTAGACTTTTGACCAGCTCTTGTAGAAAGCACCTTACTTAGACTTTTGACCATCACTTGTAGAAAGCACCTTACTTAGACCTTGTCCACCTCTTGCAGAAAGCACATTACTTAGACTTTTGATCACCTCTTGTAAAAAGCACCTTACTTAGACCTTTGGCCACCTCTTGTAGAAAGCATATTACTTAGAATTTTGACAACCTCTTGTAAAAAACACCTTACTTAGACTTTTGACCACCACTTGTAGAAAGCATCTTACTTAGACTTTTGACCATCACTTGTAGAAAGCACCTTACTTAGACTTTGTCCACCTCTTGCAGAAAGCACATTACTTAGACTTTTGATCACCTCTTGTAAAAAGCACCTTACTTAGACTTTTGACCACCTCTTGTAAAAAGCACCTTACTTAGACTTTTGACCACCTTTTGTAGAAAGCACTTTACCTAGACTTTTGACCACCTCTTGCATAAAGCAACATACTTAGATTTTTGACCACCTCTTGTAGAAAGCACCTTACTTAGACGATTGACCACCTCTTGTAGAAAGCAACTTGCCTAGACTTTTGACCATCACTTGTAGAAAGCACCTTACTTAGACTTTTGACCACCTCTTGTAGGAAGCCCCTTACTTAGACTTTGTCGACCTCTTGCATAAAGCACCTTACTTAGACTTTTGACCACCTCTTATAGAAAGCACCTTACTTAGACTTTTGGCCACCTCTTGTAGAAAGCACCTTACCTAGACTTTTGACCATCACTTGTAGAAAGCACCTTACTTAGACTTTTGACCATCACTTGTAGAAAGCACCTTACCTAGATTTTTGACCACCTCTTGTAGAAAGCACCTTACTTAGACTTTTGACCATCACTTGTAGAAAGCATCTTACTTAGACTTTTGACCACCTCTTGTAGAAAGCACCTTACTTAAACTTTTGACCACCTCTTGTAGAAAGCACCTTACTTAGACTTTGTCGACCTCTTGCATAAAGCACCTTACTTAGAATTTTGATCACCTATTGTGGAAAGCACCTTACTTTGACCTTTGACCTCTTGTAGTAAACAATCTAGCTTCAAGAAAACTGTGACTGTAACTTTTAGAAACAAGAGCTGCTCTGTGAGAAAATTATGTTGCATTTATTTCATCCTATATCAGTCAGAAATAACGTCCACTTTCAACTTAAACTATGAGCACGTGGGAAGTAGTAAGGAATTCGGATCTGTCTTATCAGAAATTCGTTTCTTTACAGCGATACAGCTTTGCCAGTTTAAGTACTCAAACGAGATTTACACTGTTTCTTTCTAAATACCTGTTGAGAGTCATAGTTCCTTACAAACTGAATCTTGTGAATCAAGGAATAATCATCAGCTATACTAGATGTCTTCCCAAACGTTTCAACCCCTTTCTCATCAAGGTAAGTTTTAACATGATTGATGAACTCTTTAATTTCTCTACGTAGTTACATCAGCTCTTCAAGTACATTAAGCAAAAGCTTTGACTCAGCTTCAATGGTTGACGAACTCAAAGACTGTTTCTTCCTTTCTCTCTTGTCCTTCTCTATCTTTCTCCTCCTGTATGGGATCTGTGATACAATTCCCCATTTTGGATATCAAAGTGAATGTTTGTTAGTTTCACTATTAATTTCTAAGCTATGAAATGGAAATAACAGATACTACTGAACTTTCAAACAATGAAATTCCAATTTCAGGAAACGATCTCCCGATAATCTAAAAATCTCTGAAGAAATAAAATTTGAAAAATATTCAAAATAAATTCATATCCTGAGAATATTCAGATGCAATTTAAATTCATGAAAATATTGAAATAAAATTCAACTCAGAGACGAGTATCAAATTATCCTCAAATTTCCCCTGACGAACCAACATTTATCCTGTTACGTCTAGGGACTTAAACTATGTAACAAGACAAGTTGAAACCCAACAAACATTCAATTGTCCCAAAAATATATTTTCTTAAATTATAAAATCAAACAATTTGAAAGACTTAAAAATAACTGACGGTATATATATATTCCTTGAATATAACCCTAAATTGTGTTATCATCTTCTAATAAATCTGGAAACTAACCGAGTGAAGGTTATGTGCTTATATGCTCACGCGAAAGCAGCACCGAAGAATCCCGGGTCTAAATCCAAAAGATTTTACTTCAAGTTAAAGTAGAGTAAGTAGAATATTACAAACGTCCTTGAAAGTTCCACAAACGTCTTTGAAAATTCCACACAATCCAACAGAATTATTTAAATGTTCAAGTCCTTGAAAGTTCCACACAATCCAACAGAATTATTTAAATGTTCAAGTCCTTGAAAGTTCCACACAATCCGACAGAATTATTTAAATGTTCAAGTCCTTGAAAGTTCCACACAATCCAACAGAATTATTTAAATGTTCAAGTCCTTGAAAGTTCCACACAATCCAACAGAATTATTTAAATGTTCAAGTCCTTGAAAGTTCCACACAATCCAACAGAATTATTTAAATGTTCAAGTCCTTGAATAATTTCATATAAACAACCTGTATTGTATGTTTTAGAATTAGTTTCCCTCTCTGCTAGTAAAGCGAACAAATTATAACAAAATTTCTACACCCTCCCCCTTACAAAGCTAGCTAAACACTGAAGAATGAGACGATGCGTATTTAATTTCCTTATATAGCCACCACGTATGTACGGAATCAGCAATATCTGTATCAGTATAAAGATTCTGAAACATTTAAATGATTATATTATGAAATGCTTAACAGCATTGTTCTGACCCTCTCTAATTATTGAGCCAATCAAGAACTAGGGTCGTGCGTGCTATCGTGACAGGACAAAGGTAATCATAGAATCAAGTCATGTTTCATGCTAATGTTTGGTACACGTTGATGTAAACAATTGCTGGCATGTCCTTGGCAATCAGCCTTGATTTATGAAAGGACTTTGCTTACTAAAACACATGCCAGCCAATGAATTTAAAGAATTTAAATATAAATGTCATAAACCCAAATGACTGACAATAAAATATATTATGGATTAATATATAATACGGATATCAGTATCTATCTGACTATTTGTCTGTCTGTCTGTCTGTCTGTCTCTGTCTGTCTCTCTCTCTCTCTCTCTCTCTCTCTCTCTCTCTCTCTCTCTATATATATATATATATATATATATATATATATATATGCTTGGGGAGTAGGGAATGGAGACTGTGATGTTTAGACTTCGTAATTCAGGTTTAGTATTTATTCTGTCAGATGATTTTAGTGTTTATATCTGACTTTTAGATCTAATATCAATTAATGTTCGTGACTGTATGTATTGTACCATATGTGTAAAATATAATATTTACGTTTCTTTTCATTTTACGTTTAAGCAATAAGCTGTTTGTCCAGTACAAAATGTTAATAAAAAAATATATATATATGGGCTCACAAATATTTTCTTGACAAATGCGTCATTTATCACAGTAAGACTTATGATGATATAATCTGAATAGCATAAAGTAAATGTGAGCGTTTCTTTATTGACAATTTTTAAGCCAGCTAATATTACTGATTTGCAAAGGTCGTAGTTTACGCTTATATATGCAATTGTAATAGATAAAATGGAAAACAGAATCAACGATAAACATGCTATCATGTTTTTGGAAACAGTTATATCCACTGTGTACTAAAGTTCGCGTTTTCTAAAATTGTTTTAATCGGAATGAAATATAAACGAGGTCCACAACGATAAATAATGCCGTACTTCAAAGAGATTCTCAAAATAATTACAGGACCGTTTATACATTTTTTCCCGTGCAAAGAAAATATCTTTGTAACAGAGTCTGGAAAAGAGATGAATGTATCTACTAAAGGCATCTGTTGATTCACGGATAAAATGGAAGGAATATGATCAGACATAGAAAGAATCATGAACAGGTGTTAATGCGCTGATCCCATTAGATATAACTGAATGGGCTTGCCTGGAGGCGAGATGTAGGGAGGCATTTCATTTTTTTACATTATCTAATGGAGAGAACGATATTACAATAATTGATTATTAAGTATTATTTTCCATGTCATTCAATTCTATTCCATGGCTTTTACGTTATTAGCAGAAAGTACAAGGCAGGGGTTTATATCAAGAATTGTTCTGGCGAAAATTGATCGTTTACTGAACATTTGCATTGGCCCCATGAAAGCTTTACCCAATTAGTACAACAGCCATCACAACTGCAGACAACTAGATATTTATATTAGGATTCTAATTTTTATTCTCTTAAGAGAACTAAATATTATTAAAATTGGTAAAAAGGACACAATCTACCAGGCTCACATAAAACACTTAAATGTTTCCACGCGCGTCTACTGTCACGTACATGTAATTTACATTGTTTGTTAGTTAGTTTTATTTTGTTTGCATTATTTTTTTATTTTTTGTAATTTTTTTTTATAATATTGGAGTGTACCATTGTATGTTCGACTTAACCTTGTCCAAAATCAATTTATTTTTCCTACTTGACCTTAACTATTGATTTTTTGTTTTATTCTGTAGACAAGTAATACATTGCTAAAATATTCTCTATGTGTATGGGTTTAACATTAGGATCATTATTAATAGAAGTAAATATGTTTACTTAGGTCTGGGTCTATATTATTGGAATTCCCCTAAAATATACATGGTCGGTGGCCCTAACAATGTCTTGGATATAAATGAGACGTTTTGTAATATACGTTCTAAAAACAAATAAAATTTGATTTTGTAAACATTAAGAACTTTCTGGAAGTTTATTTTCTATTAATGTTTTTATATTAGAAAATAATTGTGACCTTGTGTCAAGGAGAGGACTTTATAATCTTGTCGCTGGACTGGATTGTTCATTTTTCTTAAAATCTAACAGATTAAATTTGTATTATTGTTGTGTCCTAAATTTCATTTGAGCTGGAATGTATTTCGTAAATTTGTTCAATTGTTCAAGTGATTTGTTTGTGGAAATACAGACATGTACTGGGTTTTATTGTGAATTCACACTTGACATTCTATTGATGTGTTTCAACAAAAGAATGTTCGCACAACAACACAAGACAGGTAACTACAGGCACATCAACACCTCCAGTGTTGCACTTAATTTGGATTTTAAGCACTTTTTTCATTTTCACTTTATATTCTAGATTAATAAATTAGTTGTTAAATTTTACACAGTATGTTGCTTTCCACTTTGTATGTTTCTTGTTTTAAGGGAATAGGCTCGTAACACTACAATATTCAACATAAGTTGTAACCGGACCAATATCGGAGTTTTAAATCTAGTATACACGAGATCATTTTGGAACACTACTTTTTAAAAACCAATAATACAACATACGGTCCATGGACTGTAATATAACATACGGTCCGTGGACTGTAATATAACATACGGTCCGTGGACTGTAATATAACATACGGTCCGTGGATTGTAATATACATTGGTGATAGTATGCTTCTTCCGAAAACTACCTATCTTAGATTACAAGAATAGTAATAGAAACTAAAAAAAAAAAATAAATATTCAATGCACAAATGCATAGCTGATTATAGAGTAGAAAGAAAATAAGTCGCCAAGGAGTATGTAGTCTGATAGGATTTCCCGGAATATAAATGTCCATTAGATATGGATCACCGTCTGGACAACAACAGAGGAATTTTAAAACTTACACCTGCTACTGCCAGATTATTTTTGCTATGTCTGAAGCAAAGGGTCGTTAAAAAGTATTTTCTCTAGGCTAATTTCTTAGCAATTAATAATAATCGAACATGATAGTCAGTAGATAATGTAACTAAACATTCAGTACAAAATAGAGAATAAGACAACCAATTGGGAACAAATGAGCATTAGTCCCACAAAAAAAAAAAAAAAAAAGAATGGTCAAGGAGAAAGATGTCATCCGATGCTGATATGACCGTTGTTAAACATTGATGTTCCTTCGTTAGGATCGATTTTTGTACCTCATTTAGGAAGAGTGATGAGGTAATGAATAGGACACAATAAAACGGACACACATTTGTTGAAAGAAATCACGCTTGTACCCTTGTATCTTATGGAAGGACTAAAAGAATGACTTACATTAACCTTAGTAGTTTACACACGAGGTATATGACTCCAGCATTGCTACAAGCAACGTTCACCTATTTATTTCATAATAATAATTTCACCCAGATGTCAAACTAACAGGAAATATTTGCAAATATGGATAGATCGAATAGATTTATCGAAACAGAAAGACGTAATAGTATCGATGGAAGAGGAGAATGAAAGAAAAAATAAGTGTCAGGCAACCAAATATAACAGTTAGCTGTCATCAATACTCATACAATCAATATTACAAATATTTGTTTTGCGTTATTGATGTATTTTCAAGATTTATATTGAATACTTCCTTTGACTGCTAATCCAAGTTCAGAGTTTAATTAAAGCTTCACAACTGGTCACAAAATAAAGTTATCGATACACTATACGATGCTAAACGGGCAACAACACAGAAGTGCGGCACCAGTGCTACACTGACATGGTTTAGGAGGCATGTTAAAATCAGCTTTTCGTACGGTAGGACCAATCATAAAATCGATGCATGATTTAAAAGACGCACTTCTGACGAAATAAAAACGATTTATATAAAACGCATTTTCATCGTCAGTATACATAGAGAATCGTTCCTGAAAACGGAAAAAAGTGTTGCGTTAAATTGAAACGATCTCCCCAGTTTCCGAGACATACATCAATTCTTACTTGACACTGTTTCAAATCAGGTGGCAGTTAGGTACCAACAACAGCCACGGTATTTCGTACGATATTTACGTAGGAGGATATTTACCTGTTGGGGCATTTCTTTATTCAAGACTTGTCCTCTGTAGACCAAACTCTTCGAAGCTCTCTTGCAATATAGTGAGGAGATGTCCCGTAAATTGATAACTTGCCATTACCTGTAAAACAAAGAAAGCATACATGGGGACTAATAATAAGTATAGTGCATATTGGAATCCAGTGGTGTGTTTACGATTAAAAAGTGTGTTTAAAAATAGTGTTTAAAAAGTTCAAAACAGTTTTAGAAAAAAAGTGATGACTTTTACTGATGCAAAGTATTCATTTCGGAAGATATTCTTTCTTGTTCCCGATATTGGCGTTTGTGATAACAGAACGTTTCCTTTCATATCCGTGTCCTGAATAGGGGTAATGTTTTCCATCACATCGGCACTTCTACCAAATAATGCGGTGCGTTGTTCAGTCTTTCCACCAACTGAAGACCAGACAATTCATAAGAAAATAACAGACATTGTTCAAACGTTAACCGAAGCCATAACACGAACAAGGTAAGGTTCATTTAGGGGTAAATTTAGAAGAATAATATCATGGTTATTAAAACATAACAAAGCCTTTTTGAACACAGTCAAGAGAGATGAAGAAAGAAAGAACCGCCGCAGAAGGGATCACTACCTTCAATATATGTGAAGACCCTGCGCTGTAATCAAGCCTATGGTTGGACTTACCCTTCCTGAATCTCAACGACCAAGGACAGCAATCATTCCTTTGCAGGGCCATCCACATCTGTTAATAACAAGATGAAATCAAATCAATGATAATTTCTGTTTGTGTATTTGTCATGTCTTTGTCTTCAACAAACGTAAAACTTAACCATTTCTACCCCCAGGTTAGTAGTGTACTTGTGCGTATAATGTGTATGCATTACGACTCACTTGTATCATCTTAAACCAATGTGACAAATACGAAGCGGTGCATTCGACAGGTTGCCATTCATCATTTCTCGTGCGCAGACATACGAAGAGAATTAACGGCTCAACACTGCAGAGTGGGAAACTTGGTGGAAGCCATCAAGTTAATGGAAACAATTAGCAACTCCTGGGCCGGTTTAAACAATAAATTGCATCTAAAGTGAGAAACCGCCTCATTAAAATTAACCAAAGAGTTTGATAGAGAAGTGATGAAAGGCGAAATTGAGAAGGCCAAGGCAGCATGGGTAGATGAGAAGAACGAATAGGAGCCTACGAGAAGATCGCACTACGATTCAAGAATGAATGAGGCAGAGGGAGAAAACTATTGGAGTCCTAAGCGGAGCCGATAGAGGACTAGGAGAAGGAAGCAAATTAGTCACTTTGTAGGTTCAATCTCGCCATCCAGCGTAAGATGAAGTTCATGGATCATATAGACTTTTCATACTTATATGGTTTTCATACTTTGTTTCCTGAAAATCGATATATAACAATGATCCAGGGCAACGAAAAGCTGCCTTCCTCAGACTTCTATAACAGAGTGCTGCTATTTATAGTTATTCCAATATATTTGTTGGTATGTTTGTTTATGTATTTCTAATTATTTTGTTCACAACCCAACTAAAACTTTAAAACCATTATCCCTGTCTTGTGTTTGTGGGTATAGTGTATCCATAAACACTACCTACCCTTGCCTTGCTTGTGTGAGATAGCGTATTTAAAGCGCGTGTATACACACTACTAAACTTATTTGCTAGAAAATAACTGCTCGTTTAATCATTACTTAGAGCATCTTGAATAGGCGGGGAAGTATATGTTAGATAGTATAGCAAACCCTTTGGTTTCGTATAGTATTGAAGAAGTGCTATTTAGGATCATAGATGTGTGCTGGATAGTAACCAAAAGGTAGTTATTAGATAATAATTTAATAAAAGCAACCGTTGGTGTTGGACAGTATCTAAAACTGTTAACATTATCAGCAGGTATTTTTCAACATGGATACACCCTGTAACATTTCACCATTTTACATTAACATTCCCATAGAGGGACTGACTGCTACCGAAGGCTCCACTTATGGACCGTTTTATCGCTAACTTTCCCATAGGAAGCAAGAACTTATTTTTTTATTATGGAAGCATCCTGTAACAGTACACAGTTTAACACTACCATTGCCACAGCATGCTTAACCACTTACCATTTTTAACATGACCACTTCCATAGGCTGCCAGAGTGCCTTCGACGTAATGTTCAGGGGGCTACGTATTACTACTTATACCATCCTCGTGTTCCCCATTCTCGAATTATCACGCTGAAAAGCGTCACACTTATCGCCTCATGACAAATTCTAGTTTCGATAGGAACCGCTACTCTTTGGACAATTCCATTTTATTATCGACAATCGGGGGTGATATGGCCACACTTAACACTGTTCAATTCCATTTTATTATCGACAATCGGGGGTGATATGGCCACACTTAACACTGTTTATCATCACAGACAACACCCATTGCATATATTTATCTGCTTACGTTTCTCCCCTCTTGATTCTACTGACTGCTAAGCGTGCTTATTGTCTTTAGAGATTACATTCCATGTAGCTCCACGAACTTCATCGAAAAGGTGTCCATTTGTAACGATACAAAAGACTTTCGCGAAAAGATATTACCAGCAGAAATGGGTACAACACCATACTACAAGTCGCTAACAGCTGATTCCTGAGTATCATAGTCTGTAACACCCAAAGCTTCATTCCTCGTCTTTATCACGCTCTATCCGTTGTTATTTTCAGTCAAACGACACTCTGGGTGATTATGTATCCTTTCTTGGATTTCTTATATTTTAAAGGTTTATCAGAACCATTCCTCTGTTACTACATATCTGTGTAGAAGTGTTGTTAGTACACATTTTAATCAAAAGCATCTTTCAGGGAGAGATGCGAATATACGCCAAATACGGTACCTTTTTGTAACTCTCTCATCCATTCGCCACTTCTAGAGAGTCACTTCTAGACAGTCACATACCGCGGAAATCTATCTTAAAGCTTTCCATATTATCCGTATTATCATGGAGCATGTGTAATTTCAGGCCACCTAACTTGACTGAATTAGAATATTGTTCCATGTCTTATCTTTTAGTAATTCAACTTGCCCTGTGTACTCTCTCTCTCTCTCTCTCTCTCTCTCTCTCTCTCTCTCTCCAAACCCCTGTCGTAGACCTCTGTTGCTTATAACTTTGCTTTTATTTTCTTGACATGCTCGATTCCTCTTCTCTCTGCCTCCATTTCCCGTTATCTTTTTTCTTTCGATGTCATTTTGTCTAATTATGAAATCACTTTCTCAGTTGTTGCTTTCCTTCCCTGTCTTGCTTTTCTCATTCTAACTTTTGACCTCTCTATATTCCTCTCTCTTAATCGTCATTCCCTATAATAATTCTCCTCAACATAAACATATTTTCTAAAGAGATTTTCATGATAGCTAAAATGTTTCCCGTTCTTTATTAGCTCGTAGAGGAGAATGCTTCCAGCTGGATGCTTAATTGTAACTAAATTAGCGAAACGTTACATTTAAAATCACATACATGCCATTCATCAAAAGTAAAGGACAAGCGGTAATACTATGATTATAGTGTGTATTTTTCACTTACCCCGCTCTCATGATTCGTTGTCTGTATTGTATGTCACTTTCGAAGCAGTCTTTTCCACGCATATGTGTTAAAATGTCTTTCAATTTTCGGTTATATCATACATATTACGTGTAATATATTGGGGATTTTTAACTTTTGCGATTTAAAAGAATATTAATTTGCTGTTTTGTTTTGAACAAATACGTAAGAGCAGATGAATTTGTGATAATTTGTTTATTGTTAATATTGCTTTATGCTAATAAATTTACAAACGCTACGCACCGTAATGCAAATATTCAATCAAATGTTTCCGTATTGTACCAGAATGGAAGATAATAACGGAAGTTATTCAACAAGAACGTGGCAAATGTAATAGATTGTGTCTCGTTGTTTTAGTTTGCCATTTTAATCTGTGGAGATTTATTCTAATATTTAATATCTTTGCTCCTTCAACATATTAAATGATGCTTGCCTTGCATGGCAAAGTAAACCCTACGGAAAGAAGCACATTGAATGGAACGGTTATATTCCCCATCTTCAATGACATATCCTGACCGTAATCACCCATATCTCAAAAAGGAATCCATCATATCAAATTTAAAATAACGCAAACGGACAATTCTTCATGAAATGATTAATTTGCTCTCTCAAAGCAATGATCTTGACTGCTTAGTTTATTATTAATTATTTTTAATTACTCACATCACCATTTTGTAACAGTACTTTGAATACGCCTTCTCTAAGTTATAGGTAATAGCGAAACGTTTAGGACAGCTGCAGACAACCCAATATATTCTGCACAATATTTTATTGTGAACTACTTGCTTTATGTCATCAATTAGATTCCTTTGGTCTGATTGTCTCATTTCTGCGGATATCTACAGCAAACTTTACGTACATTAATTAGTCTTTGATTTGCTTTTGTCTCGTTTGTGTAATTGGCATTTGTAGCTTTGTGCCTAAGAAAGGAATCAATACATTTTGAAAGCTTTTGAATTGTTTTCCCAAGCGTTATTCACTATTGCTCTTCAGTTTTATTTGGTGTATACGACATTTCCTGACCAGGAACATTGTTCTTAATCCAGAGCAATTTCGAGAGACTGCTATCTGTCGTTTAATAATAACTATAATATCTATATAATTATATCTTGTAATTAAATATCATCGTTTTGATAAGAAAACTTCGTCCTATCACCGACTAAAACTACTTTGTGAATTCTTGTGAGTGGAGATAGGACACAAATGACGGAATGATCTATTTCATATTTACACCTATTTAATGGCTTATAAGATAGACAATTTATTCAAAAACTTTGTATTGGTTTGCTTTCAGCTCTACTAATTAGAGCGATATCGCGGTCCCCACAAACGAAGAATTAATATTCAGAACCATAATGTTCCATCTGTGGAGCTAAGTGGGGTGTCTTCCTCAATCCACAACATTAAGTACGGAATGCATTGTTAATTTGGCAAAGACAAGACAATTGATGCATTACAATGCTATAAAATGAGACACTTTGCATGGTTTCTCAGGAGAAAATCTTAACAATGGTGATGATTGTACTCTCAGATATACTTAAGAAACAGACATTTGCCGGTTAATAAAGGAATAACAAAAGATAATGCATTAGCTCACTATATTCTATCTGAAGGTCAAATTCAAGCTATAAATATGATAGCTGACCATGTACACTAAATACCACTGTTGACTTTTGTAATGTAAGCGGAAGCCAAATGAGAAACATTCAAATTCAGTTATAAGAAGTGTAGCAACCATTCGAAAAATTATAAATTTTCTTGAATATAACCTTGTTCCAGTGTGCATTCTGTGGTTCTGTATGATGTTTTGTGTCAGTCATAATATGAACCTGAAAAAATTTCCTATTTTGTTTGTGTTTTTTTTTCTCATCTATCTAGATGTTTTAGCAAAAGCGCCTTTGAAGTTAATATCCTCACTAACAAGTATTTTAATTAGAAGCACTTAAATCTGTCAGACTTCGATTATCGCTAGCAAGATTGCGACATGTAATCTACTTGTTTCCGTTTCATTGTTGAATCGATGTCTAAAAAAAAAAATTACAACCAACCGAGTCATTTATTTTCCTTGTTTTCTTTACTTTCTTAAATGCCCCAGAGCGATGATTGTATAATTGGGTAGCTGCACTTTCTGACATGTTCAATTCTAGCGGAGTTATATTGTTGTTAACAATTGCAATTTTACCGGTTGAATGTCATTAGTGGCGAAAGTTCCGTTTGTGACATTTGAGTCACTAGAGAAGAAGCTTTCGATATAGTGGAAATGTTCATCAGCGAACGAACATGCTTATTAATTACATTATAGAAAGTTATAATCTATTTCACAAGAAGCTTAAATCATGTTATGGTTTAAAGGTGTCTTTCATCATAAAAATAGTGTTTCAGGTTGTTAACATTTTATGGTTCTCGGTGTACGACTTCATCAGTTGAGTTTTTTCTTGCAAATAATAGAGTTATAAACGCCAAAACCCGTAAAGCTATGTAACTTGTTACAAATCTATAGTTTATGATCCTGTACAAATTGTGTCGATCACGTTACACCAGCAGTGAAATCTAAATGTTTGTAACAGGTGGCACAGCGGTAAGAGACTTAATGTTGGGTGGTGCATAATAATATCATATTGTAACATACCTAGATATGTGTTATTTGTATCTACATTTGCGTTTACGTATGTGGTTTTACTTTATTTAGGCATCAGTGATTTATCTGGAGTTTGGTTTTGGGATGATATTTCTCAAACCGAGTAATTAGCCAATTACTACGAGAAGACGTTATAATGTACATTATCCAAAAGACTTTTGGTAGCAAGGATTAATTTCGTAGAAACGCACCATGCCCAGTATATTCGCATAAGGAAATAGGGGAAGTTTACACATATACTAGTTTTGTGCACTTTTAGGTACAAATAAATATGTGTATTAAATGTTTGGGGTCACGTGTTTTAATAAGTGGCATGTAATTTTGATCTAAGATGTATGAAATCTTACTGTTACGTTATTAGAATCTTATGAATATTTGTACGTTAACTGATTAAAGGAAAGTTATGAGTTATTAACTCTTTAGTTGTCTTGATCTTTAAGTACTATTTGATGTCTCATGAAACAAAGGCTTCAAGCCAGTCTCAGGCAAATGATATTTGATGTCTCATGAAACAAAGGCTTCAAGCCAGTCTCAGGCAAATGATATTTGATGTCTTTGGAAATAGGCCAAACAAAGGCTTCAAGCCAGTCTCAGGCAAATGATATTTGATGTCTCATGAAACAAAGGCTTCAAGCCAGTCTCAGGCAAATGATATTTGATGTCTCATGAAACAAAGGCTTCAAGCCAGTCTCAGGCAAATGATATTTGGTGTCTTTGGAAATAGCTAAAACACTGACTTAAAGCCAGCCTTAAGCAGGTGATGTTTCTTGTCCTTGAGAATAATGGAAACATTGACATCAAGCCAGTCGCGTGCAAGTGCTGTTTGACTCGCTCGGCAGACAGGTGATTGCAGACCCTTGAAGAGTTACAAAGTGTTTTTAATGAAGTAGCTCAGATTTTTTTTTACCTTGTCTCCACGCGAGAAGCAGCTTAATAAATCCTAAGCACTATTTTATATTTTGTTTGAAATATTTAGTGAAAACAACAGGCTTTTATTCACAATGTCATTAAAATCATTATGATTTGGTTAAGGAATGCATCTTAAAGGGTTATGCGTTAGTCCCTGAGCTTTATCGGCGAAAAATCAGGAACTATAATAAAGAAGCTGGACAAACCTATGTTGAATTTGCAAGAGAAAAAGTGCAGTTATTTAAGAGCTGGTGCTTAGCTGAGAAAGCTGAACATCATTGTGAAAGTCTTGAACAACTTGTATTACTTGAGGAGTTCAAAAAGTGTATTCTTAATGACGCTAAAACTCATCTTGAAGAGCATGAGATCGAAACCTTGGAAAAT